>JASDQU010380744.1:0-11055 GCA_032191745.1 Picea mariana | reverse complement strand
GTGTGTTTTTATTCATTAAAAAAAATTGTGAAGATTTTGTCCTTTCTATTTATTTATTTTTCAATGTAAATTTAAGGCACATTTTTTTTATTAGTAAATAGATTTTTAAGTGACCATTTTGTATCCAATTTTGGGTTTTGTTTTTGCATAGGGATCTATTGTCAAAACTACGATTTCAAGTAGGTCGAAATGAGCCATAATTTTAACATTTAGAATTTTTTTGTTTCTTTAATTAGCATCACTTTTTTTTATTTAGGTGTTAATTTTAAGGTTTTTCTGAGCCACTGTATGAGTTTTGAAGGTCATGCTTGAAAAATGTTGTAATTTTGACCTCGTTTTAAAAAATGGTGCTACCGGTAGCACCACTTTTTTATTTGGGGGCTGATTTTCATTTTTTTTATGCAAAAATATGGTTTTTTTTGGGCCAGAGTTCTCGTTTTGAGGTCACAGTTCTCCTTAAGTTGGTAATATTGTTATCCCCGCCCATGAAACAGTTCCCGCAAAGCCTGAACCTGCAACATAGCATAATATGTATGTTTCCTTCCTTTGAGAGATTGAATTAATTAGTATTAATGGTTGATTGTAGCACGATGAATTGCAGAGTCGATATTTGATTGATTGAAACATAAAATCTATTACACACAATTTTGTGATAATATACATAGAAATATGAAGTGTTATATTATTTTGAATTTGTTGCATTTGTAAACACTATGGAGGATTGTATAACTCTCTGTGAAACCATGATTCATTTTTTAATTATACAGGCACACTAGGTACAATATGTCTGGAGCTTGACGTCATCGCGAAAGGGATACAATGCCTAATGTCCCGACCTAGGTGAAGAATCTAGAAGGTGTTGTCTTGACAAATACCAACCATCATAACAGACTACATAAGTGTCTTCCATGGAAAGAAATATATACTATATTTCACGCTGAATATTTTCCAATAGAGGATGAAAAATTGAACGTGTATGCAAACATTAGGAAGAGCGGGCTATACACCATGGTTGCTAGACCAACCCTTCTCCCATACAACAATGTAGTCAGATGGGTATACACACACTTGAACTCGCAAGCCCAAGTGATCACAGATTAGGAAGGAAACCATATAGCCTCACTAGGGGCAGACAACATACACAAAATGTATCAGTTATAAACACCTGATCACTTTCTTAATAATCAATTTCTCGAAGTATTTTCCAAAGAAAACCCTAGTTTGAATGAACTATTGGAAGAATGGTGGGATGAGGACACATAATTCCACATAAAATACAACATGATATACAACATGCAATACCTCAAAGTGCCATATCGACTCCTCATAGCAATGATTTGTTGTATGTGTGGAGAAATAAATAGTATACATTTCAAGCTGGAATTGGTGCCCTTGGTCTAGAGCACATCAAAAGGGGGGATGATTTTTAATTGGACACAGATACTTATAGACACTATCTTTTTCAACGCCCATGAAGGTCGTACATATCTAGGTTTTTCAGTTGTGGTAGTGCAATTATAAATGTTATTTATATGAAATTTGTGATGATTTTATGGCCCCATTGCTCCAAATTATTTTTGGCTGACCCCTCTAGAGACTGTCTTTTGAAGTTTTTGAAACCTTGAAGGAATTAGATGACTGGTATATGGAGAATCATTTCATCTATATCAGGGTTTTCAAGTGCTCTGCTCCACCACATTTGTTACCTAAGTATGTTTTGAGAAAACTCTCAGGAAGAGAAATAGTGTACCAAATATTTGAAGCAGTTATTATTTAATCCTTATCAACTGGTGACAAAAGGATATGGCCTAGATTTCCTATCAAGGTGGGGAATTCACCTTATTGAACATCCCACATGATAGAAAAGAAGAAGAGGATTTGAAAGAATCAATTCTATTCACGGGGATATCCATAAACCATGACCCTGGAGGGATAATAGTAGAGAATTGCAGAACCCTTATTATGACACCTACATTCCAACATGACCTGAATGAGGAAGAAATTCTCTTTCGAGGGGTTAGGTATTATGAAGAACTAATATCGCGCATTCCGAATTCTCAACAAATGATAATACTTTAGGAAGACCAATATCAAAAGAGAAATATGTTCCAAAAACAAAGGCAGAAATTGATACTCAGTGCACAAGAACAGGAAGAGGCCGATAAAAATATCCAACAACATAAAGGAAAGGAAAGAATAAATAAATCCATGGATCTAGAGGAGAAATTAATAAAGAGAGACTTGGAGGAGGAAGAAAGGTTAAGGAAGAAGGAAGAACAAGAAAGGCGAAAGGGTGAAGAGAAAAATAAAGTAGAGGAGGTCGCCAACAAACTTGAGGTGGAACAAAAGAGAAAAGCAGAGGAAGATATAAAAAAGAATACCGAGGAATAAATAAAATCAAGAGAAGTTGCAGAACATAAAAAGGCACAAAAAAGATCGAGAGAAGCAACAAAAAAAGAAGGAAGAGGAAGAGAGAGAAATAAGGAATATGAAGAAAGGAAAAATAATGTAGAGAAGAAAAGAAAAAGAAGAAGAAGAAGAGAAGAGTAATAAGGGGCATGAAGAAAGAAGGAGGAAAGAAGAGGAGGAAAGAAAAAGAACCAAGGAAGAATAAAAAGTCAGGGAAGCTACAAATATAGAGAGGAAGAAGAAGCAAGAAGAAATAACCAGAACAGAGGGACCAAACTCGGCCTAGCAAAGAAATTCTCATACCTCAATAATCCCATTGGTCTAGGTACTCCTTTAAATACAATACCACTTGGATTTTCCTATGTTTCCTTACAATCAACAAATTTTGACAATTTTGTGGCCCATCTAGGAGAATTTTACTACAACATGTCTATAAGGGAATCTCCAAGAGACTCGCTAAAAGGTCAAGAACAAGAAAAAATACAAGTGTTCAAGAAACACCTCACATGTTTATCACATGGAAGTTAGGCCATGATAACCCTTAAAAAGAAGCAGGTGAGACAACATATTCTCTTCATGCATTTTCAGGTGCTAATGTATTCACTGTTAGTGAGATGAATGCTACACTTGAAAATTATAAAGCAAAAGTCACAACCTTGGAAAACAAATTGAAGAAAAAAGAGAATGAATTTGAGAGGCAGTTTAACACACAAGATCAACTACATTTGGATGAGATTGAAAAGGTGAAGGAAACACATTTGAAGGAGATAGAGGCATTAAAGACAGAGCATCGAGATAATATTTCTCTCTCTCAACAATAAAGAGCTAAAATTAGTGAATATGAAGAGAGGATGTAGGAGCTAGAAGCAAAATTGAAAAGTAGTGATAATATTGTGAACATATTGAAGGCGGTGAAAGAAAAATGTATTATGGTTAATGAAGAATTGAGGGAAACTCAGAAAAAAAAAATCACCGAGTTAAACAATTTACAAGATTCTCATGATGAGTTAACAAGACTCTGAGACCATGTAATAGAGAAAAAACACAATAGACAAGTAGCCTAGGAAGCTTTTGATGCAGTGGTAGACTGTCAAAGGAAGTATGAAGAATCCCTTAAAGAGATTCCTAGGTAAATCAAGATGGAAAAATAAAAGACATAGTTGATACTATAAAAGTGGATAGACTCCTATGAGTATGTTGAAGAATTGTTAAAGCTTACCAATAAAACATGTTTCAAATTGTGGAATTCATCTTTCAACATCCTAGGAAAACTTGATATGACTGATATTGATGAGCTAAACCAGGAATTACCCAACAAATTTAGAATATCACAGGTGGAAAAAGATAGAGATCAAAGAAAACACGTAATAGAGTCGATGAAGTAGATAAACCTAGGAGTTCTGGATAACTACCTCATCAAACCAGTGCAAATGACCACCCTAGTAAAAAAATACACTAAAGGAATTCAAAAGGACCTCAAGAAAGAAGTAACAACAAGAATCCTTCATGGAGAGATTCAGATGGAAAATATACAATTGGGAAAGGTCAAAGACATCCAAAAAGTTTGACTTATGGGCTTCTTATAGAGAGAAATTGTCTCTGAAATGATCTTCCTAAAGTTTGTTAATAATTCTTTTATTTAGTATTTTGAATTGTATACAGGACAAGAATATTAGAAACGATAAGGTGTAATTGTCATCTAACATGATGATAGTTACAAAATGTAAAGAGACTCTTGTTTTTTATAAAAGAGAGCTCCATAGAAGAATAGGGGGACTTTGCCCATTGTATGACCATATGATACTAGTATTTCTGAGAAAATAAAGCGCATAAGGAAATTTGGGAATCATGAACATTTGCAAGTGTGTATAGGACTACTTTGCATATGCATTTTTTATATAGGTTTCTTGAATACTTATCATATGAACTATTTCTGTGAATATTATTTGAGGTGCTTATACTTGTATGGTTTCTTGTAGATACAAGGGTAATGTTATAGGTCTACTCTGCAACTATTTGTGATTTAATCTGTAGATTTATTGTTTAAATCTATTATTGATTGATATGAAGTAATTTTGTAGTCAATGATACTATCTCATGTTGTGTCTATCCTATTAGACTTGCTCCTGATTGGGATAATTTAGTATTAAATTAGTATAGGTAGTTTTAATTCAGTCTTGGATATGTAAATTTAGTTTTTAATAAGAATTATGTGGCGGAAAAATTTGTCCTCAAGTTTGTAATTGAAAACCCTTTAGTGGCAACCGGGCCCACATACTAGGCGGAAAGTGCCATCTCAAATGAGAGTGGATCTAATTGGGACCTGCCATCGAGCATTTTCCCTTACCTGCTTGACACACCATTTGGACCCATCAAGAGGTACTTAGCAAAATATTCTCCCTTTCACATAGAGTATTGGCATATGGAAACACTTTTGTTGGGGTCTTATATCCCCATAGTTGACTAATGACGTGGCTTTGCATTTATTTATTAAGAACCTTTAAATGCATGTCATAAGTCCTCTATTGACCTCCCCATTCTCAATATATATGACTTTGTCATAAAAGTACATTGGGTTTACAAAGTATCTAGCAACATGTAAAGCATGTATTACCTGCATATCACAACTCTTATCAGTAATATCCCAAAGAGGCATATATATGTAGCCTCCTCATCATGATATCTTCTTTTGATGGTCTTCTTCATGAAATCCATTTCCTCATAAATGTAAATCATAGTGGGTTTGTCTCCATCAACCATTTTTAAAGTTCAAATCCAAGTGTCAAATATTCAAATTTTGAAATAAGTCAAATGAACATTAAAAGAGGTTCCAATACATGAGCACTTTGATAAGTGACTCCATAATAACAATAATTTCTTCACCATGTTTCTTGAAACCATCATTAAACACAAAAGCAATGATTTCCATACCTTCGACAGTGTTTCTATGTCTATATTCCAACACTCTGGTGCCTAAAACATCTTCTCGAGATTAATATTTTGGTCAAGTATTAATTGCAAGGAGATGAAGTTCATTACACATTTGGATTTTGATGATTACAAGTAGACATGCTTCTCGTATTTGGTGTATATTCTCATGGCGTTAAGGACATTTGTGTGATTGTAAACTTATTTGGTTATGGATTTCCTCTCAACCACAACCTCTAGTATCCAATCAATTTTATCAATGTCCTGGACCATCAAATCTATGCAATGTGTAGCACAAGAGTTCCAGAGTATGGAGTGGTGCCTAAGTTCAAAATGTTTCCCAACCACCATATAATTTGTTGTGTTATGATGAAAATTTGTATAACATGTTGTTCTCCCACCTCTTGAACAACTTCCTTCATTAGTTCACATATCATATCGATGCTCTAAAATTTGTCTAAAGCATCCATTGTTCATGGTATCTGTCCATTCATCACTCATGACAGTGAAACCTAATTCTTCCAATAATGAATGATATTTGGTGAGTACAGAGTTGACATCATGAATGGTTTCTAACAACAACTCTATCCTAAATCTCGCGCATGAAGGGGATTTGAACCCTAGTTTTGCAATAACCATTGCATCAATCATAGATTTCCAGTAAATGCTGCTAGAATAGTTGAATGGAACGTTATAATAGTACAAAAAATTAGCAATGGACTTCCTTGTTTGAATATGGACATTGTTTTTCCAATTTGTGCCATCCAAGCTAGGTTGGGAATTGAGTTGTGCATAGGGAGAAAAAATGTTTATTTTTCCACCCCCATAGATAAGATTTGTAGAAGTGGGAGAAAGATTAGGCATTTGATTTTGACTATGAGTTTGATATATGGTTGGAAACTTGGGCTTGTCATTGTGAATTATATAGAGAGAGGTAAGAAGGGGGTATTAGAATAATATTGGTCAACCTCAAGTGATGCCATTTTTACATTTTTTTTTTCTTACTTTTAACCTCATCGAGGGATTCAATGGATAAAATGGCTTGGTGTTTAACATGATCCTCATCAATGTTGATGTTTTGATAGCCGCGAGAGGTATTAACATCCAAGTGTAACCTTTCTACTTAGATTAGAATATTCTGGAAGTAAGAGAACCATTAAAAAAATGTGTGGAAACCCTAGAAGAGAAGTCGGTGCAAGGAGAATAATAATAAAGAAATAAGAAACCCAGAAAGAGAAGTCATTCTTGCCAGAAAAGTCAAAGTAAATTATATTTGCCAGAAAAGATAGGTCGGCCTTGTGGGAAAATTTCACTGGAAGAATAAGTACTTATCTCATTTTCAAACCCACTCACTTAGCCAATGCACAAGTCTAAGGAGGAACTGCAATGGCACCTAGGGTGCAAGTTTGGAGAGTTGCAGTTGCAGATGGAGAAGGTGCAAGTCTGGAGGAACAATGTAGCAATCTTTCTGGTATCTCTCTTATGCTTCTCTTGGTGTAAGGTACACTATATTTGTATGGTTATTGTGTTGTTGTTGCAGTAATATTGTGGTTAGGGTTTATCTGTTGGTTCTAGTGTAGACTTTCCATAATTATTCTATGTAAAGGTTAGTGTGCTTGGGGGTGGCATATGTGAATGTCTATTGTTGGGTTACAATGATGTGACATTGTCTATGTTTAAACGAACATACCAAAATTTTAGCATGCTTTCAGAGTTGGCTTCATTCATAACAATCTAACTGTTGGAAGGAATATCCTCATTTCCCCCCATTGTCAAGCTCATTGACCACTTATTGAACCCATGAAGAAGGTTTCCTAAGTAGGGCACACCTTTCCCTCGTATCATATCTCCAAAATTATGAAAGTAGAAATTAGGGTTTCCTCATAAAACCATAGGTTTGCAGTGCCAGTTCCTTCATTCCAGTTGCAACACCAGTTGCAGTACCAGTTTCAACACCAGTTACATTGCTAGTTGCAACACTAGTTGTAGTGCCAGTTGCATCACCAGTTACACTGCCAACACCAATTGCAATACCAGTGTTAGTGAAAGTTTTTGTGAATTATTGGGACTAATTTTTGGTTGTCCTAATATGCCCTACCCTAGAGCATCTCCAACTATCTTCAAATTGCAAGTTAGAGAACTTTGAAGTTTTCAGATTCATCATTGCTTGCCACTACTGCCAGATGGTGTGGCTGCTAGTATATATTTAAACTGTATCATTAACTTAAGGGTATTTGCAGGAGAAGGGGACTTTTGTCCAAGTACAAATTATAGATCCAAAGGGATATTAGATACAACATATTCAGAGGAACAACAGACTCTAGGTTTGATTGTTCTGATATGCCTCTCGTTTTTATGGCATTATTGTGATCTTATGAACATCTAGTTGTATTTTGATCTATTGAAGCTATGATTATTATACTAACCTTTGGTCAAAGTTAAAATTATAAGCTGACTCTAGTCAAGATATTAGATTAAGATTTTGGAGTTTACTTGCATTATATTCCCTAACTCATATTTATGTCAAGAAAACATATTGTGTTAGTACATGGGACATGTTGGAGAGAATACTTGTCATCTTGAGTGAATGCGACTTAGAAGAAAAGAAACAACACTCATTCTTGAAGATAAGACTCCAGGTTCTAGGTTTGATTGATTAAATTGATAAGTTTTCAATTTGCACATATCAAGTTTGATAATAGCTACATTATAATTGTGACAACAATCCTTGAAAGGTTCTACTGGTGCTAGATATAATGAATACTTGATAGCATGTGAGTACTTTTGATATAAATGCTTATTGTACTTGTTTCCAAGATGAACTAACATCTCCTCTAGAATATACTTCTTGTTTTGCTTCCAGGAAGGTCAGCTTGTTAATAATATGATGATTACCATGAAATTTTCTTTTATTCTTGTTGGCATATATATGTTCTTATGAAAATTCTATTATACTTTTTTCTTTTGTTTCTCTTGTCTCGGGCAGGTTATTTTATAAATTCCATGGAGGTTACCATGGAGATATTGTTGTTCTTGTTTTCTTGTTCCTAGTAGGTTACCATGGAGGAATGATTGGTCAGAACACTAGAAGAGTGTTGTTCCTAATTATTATTATTGTATTTTTATTTTGGCTCTTGTTATAGGAAGGTCACAAGTGATAGCTCTAAGAAGGAGCTAATGTGATTATTGTTCTCATTCTTATTTTTAGTATTACAAGAGTATTATTCTTGTCTACTATTTTCCCCTTTGTTGTTCTTGTTTTGGGTAGGTCACAGGTGATAACTCTAAGGGGAGCTATAGTGATAGTTGTAGGAGGCAACATATTAGATGGTCTCTAGTTTGAGACATGGAGCAGACTATTGAGATAAGAGGTTGTATACACAACCATATACATCCATGCACTGAAGAAATAGAGGATGAAGTTAAAACCTTCTAGCAAGAAGGATGCTTTTACGAGATACATAGTATCTCATACGAAGGTTGATTGTAAGGATAAGAAGGCTCCAAAGATGATCGATCCATCTAGTTCAATTGATCACTCTTTTCATCATCAGGAGGAGTTAGTAGATCTAGAAGGGCCTACCCAGAATTGTTGCAGTAACCAGGAAGAGACCATCATGGTCCCATGACACTTTGCAGAATGAAAAGATATATAGCATTGATGAGACATATCATGAGAAGAGGATGGCTCCACTAGTGGTGAGACATGCAACCCCACCAAGTACCATATTAGAAGGAGATAGAGTTCAGAGGGATTCGGCCCTCACGATCCAGTAGGGAGGAGCAACCTCCCCAATACCATTCATAGGAGACTTCAAAGGAAATCATCACATACAGAGGGAGAATATGGCACCTAAGATTATATAGAATCATAAGGAGTCAAGCTTTAGAGGGATAATGGAGATTCATAGTGAGCATGGTGAATTTCATTCAGAAAGTATTCCTCCTCATATTCATATGGGAGAGAGAGACGTCTTCCAAAACTGACAGACAAATTCCATGGGTTGAGGAGGCTAGATCGTAGCTTCAAATACTTCTAGGATATGTGAGATCTTCTAGGAACATTCCCTTGTTTTAATGATAGAGGAGAAAGCTATTCAAAAGGACTAGGATATGGATATTTTTCCTTGAGACCAGAAGGGAAGTCAATGGTGTATTCCAAGTTGATCTACAAGATCAAGCATGTTGTAGATAACGATATAGAGATATACAAAGCTTGATTAGTGACCAGAGGATTCTCTCAACAAGAGGGAGAATATTATGACGAGACACTTTCTCCAATAGCGAGAATAAGTGTACACAAGAGCAACCACAAGATACATGAGAATGAGTCTCATGTCTACAGATTGAAGAAAGATTTGTATGGACCTAAACATGCACCTAGGGCATGATATGCTAGATCAGACAGTTTCCTAATGAGCTTGGGCTTTACCAAGAGTAAAGTAGATTCCATCCTTTACTACAAGGTTGTGGATGGTGGACCAATGATATTAATATTACATGTGGATGAATTGTTTCTAATAGGATACGAGAAGCTCATGAATGAAAGTAAGAGGAATCTTGCTACATATTTTGAGATGATGCATTATTTCTTGGATTTATAAGTATGAGAGAAATCGGATGAGATTTTCCTGTGCCAAGGAAAATATGTTGTAGAGATTCTGAAGAAATTTAGAATGATGGATTTAGGTACCATTATATCATGGATATGTGATCCAGGTGGATATTGGTGGCCACCCACCTTTCCAACTGGCTCAAAAAAAAATTCTGGCAATTTTGGTAATTTACTATTTTTAGTAGTTTTTTGGGTCCTGAAACTTCTGAAGCCATTTTGAGGCCCTAAACGACAATTTTTTGGGAAAAAGGGGAGAAACATGGAAGTTCCTTCAATTTTTCTCACACAAAATTTACAGTCCTCAGATATATGTTTCTAATGAGTTATTGAGCGTGTCAAACAGATATCGTATGCAAAAGTTATGACCCTGGGAAGTTGATGTACTAACTTACCCAAACAGGCCCACATGACTTTTGGCGATTCATATCCTAGGGTTGGGTTTTTGGATGTCTAGGGTTTTTGAAATTCCTGTTTATTGTAAAAAGGACTTCAGAGCCTCATTGTAACCATCTTCTTGCGAATGAGCGCAACCGTCACATCTCTTCTCAGAGATAAGCCGCCACCATTCCAGCAAGCTTGTTTTCCACTGCATTTTACAGTTTCAATTTATTTCCTTATTGAATAGAAACCAGTTTTATTATATCTCTGTTATTTTGTGTTAAGCACCTGTTAATTATCTATAGTCATTTCGTTTTTCTCATAAAATCCGGATCAGTGGTATCAGAGTGGTCTGCTCCTTGTCATCTTAATGCATGTCCCCAATGAGGTCGAAGTACAAAGAGTTGGATCTCAAGCTTATTTCTCTTAAGGAAAAAAGATCTCATACGCCCAAGCGACCTCTCATGGCAGGACAGGATATCCTTTCAAATTGTTGATTGAGGAAGCCCTCACGCAATAGAGGAATGAGATAATGGATAGTTTCGCGCAAATCCTTCGGCGGCTACCAACATGAGACACATCTTCTTTGAGCGGAAGAACTGCCCCCTTCAAGGTACAAATAAAGTTTGATATTCCTATATTTGAAGGTCAAATAGACGCAGATGTTGTAGACAAGTGGTTGAATCTACTAGAAGGGTATTTTTCTGTCCATAACTTTTCGAATA
>JASDQU010380743.1:0-11112 GCA_032191745.1 Picea mariana | reverse complement strand
CTTATGCCAATGATTTTTCCTTGGAATTATCGTCCAAAATCAATACATGATCCATACCTTCGGTGGGTAGGCCTGTTATCTACGTGATAAGTTCGATCGTTATGTGGACGAGGTTGTCCAACCATATATCCCCTCCATGCATAATTTCTAATAGTTGTTTGACACATGCCATCGCATATTGGCCTCTGCCAAAGTGTGGTATCTTCAACAACCTTATAATTTATGTTCAGTCCAGTCCAGTGGCCCACTAGTGTGGCTGAGTGATGGTTTCTCTGAGTTGGTTCATGACTATTTCCTGCATAAATACTTGTGGTGCAATCTCTGGATATTTGGTGTCATATGCTACATCATGGTCGGAATACTTGAGCTTCCCAACGTGACCTAATATCCGTGAGTCCATGTGTACTCCCTATGGTATGCGAGGTAGCACAATCTCTGCAGCTGATTTCTTTTGAGGTGAGCTTGGTATCTGAATTCAGTCCTCCTGCCACAATGGTTGGCTCGAGGTTCTAGTATCTTTTGGTTTCTCCTTCGCCATCCATTTTGCCCAAGCCATGGCCATTTCACCCGTCAGCTCGACCGAAAAAGAATCTGGGATGGGTCTTTGTGGGACGTCTAGTTGCACTTCTGCTTCCAGGTTTTGTGCGCTTCTGTTAGCTCCTACAGCTACTTCAACATTGTTTTGTGGTATTTCTTGGTGGGTTTTGTCTTCTTTGTTTTGGGTCTCATGTGATGTTGCTGGTGTATATTTTTCCATGGCATCTGTTTGTGGTTTTGGGGCCTCCTCAAGTATGGGTGTGGACTCTATTGGAATTTCCTGTAGTGATGGGATTTTGTCAATATCGACGATTTCTAGTGGTTGTTGTTCTCTTTCGATGGTTCTTGCGACCTTGTCTAAGCCCTGGTTGATATGGTTGTATGGCCTAGTTCTACTAGCTTCGGTGGTGTCATGATGGTGTTTGTAGAACGTTTTCTGGGTTTGAATGGCTTTGGTGAGCTCTATGGTTTCACTCTATTCGTTCTTTCTACTATTGCTCCTTTCCCATTCTCCTTCTATGAATAGACTAATTGTTGTTGTGCTCGTGTGTTGTATGGGCTTGTCATGAAGCTTGTCGAGGATGATTCCTCCATCGTGCGATTAATGCACCATAATTTTAGGTTCAATGCATCCGTGACGGTTTTGTACTTTCCATTATGCTTTCTCTGTCATCTCCAGTTGGCACGTTTAATGTGGCATCCAATCCATCCTTGCCTTGCTTTAACTCTGCTTCTTGTTGTCCTGTCAGCCTGATTTTGCTGGCTTTCCTTTTCCTGCGTGTGTCCTTTTTCGATATGGTCGTTATCTTTTCCCTTGTTGGCTTCATGTTTCATAGGTGGCTTGTCCATCATGCTGTGTGCTATTTTCAGTTGTTTTTTTTTTCTACTGTGCGGTGGGTGGTCAACTATCCTTGTATAGCTTCAGTCGACTCCCATTGACCCTTCCTCTGAGGTCTGCACCTGCTAGATCTCTTAATTGTACAACTCCTTTGTCCTTGACAAATTTTATCTCGTATGGTCCTAACCAATGCATTCTTATCTTTCCTGGGTGCTGCAATGCTTTACTATCATAGAGTAATATGCTATCTCCTTCCTTGAATGTTTTCCTCTTGATGTGGCGGTCGTGCCAAGATTTGTCTCTTTATTTCTGTACTTTTTGATGGAATCCTGCTAAGATTTAGTCTTCCTCCATTGACAGTAACTGATTCAGTCTTTCCTGTACTGTGCTTTGTTCTGTCATTTGTGTAATGGCTGCTACACATAGGATGGGTATTAAAAATTCTAACAACACTACTGCTTCTTGACCATAGAATAGTTTGAATGGTGTGTGGCCAATCAACATTTTACATGTGGTTCTATATGCCCATAGTATTGCTGGTACCTTGAGATCCCAATCATCCCAGTTGACATTGCATATCTTTGTCAAGGCGTTTTCTAGAATTTTGATGAAGGCTTCTATCGTGCCATTTGCCTGTGGATGATACGGTGTGATTTTTTGGTGATGAAATTCAAACTCTTACAACATCACTCGGATGGTGCTGTTTATGAAGTGTGTTCCTTAGTTGTCACCAAAATTCTTGGGCACCCAAATATAGTAATTACCTGTTCAAACAGAAAGTGTACAGTTGTCTCTCCGCTACAATCATTTACTGGCATGGCTTCCACCCATCTTGTTAGGTATTCCATCGTGGTGATAATATATATCGCCCTTGTTCTTTTGGCTGGTGGGTTAATGGGTCCCACAAAGTCTATCGCCCATTTGTCGAATGCTTGAAGTGTCACTTGTGGTCGTAGTGGCATATCATCCCTTCTGTTGGGTTTGCCTACCCTTTGAAAAACATCACATTGCGAACAATATTCTTTTGAATCTTTGTGGATTGTTGGCCACCATAATCCTACGTGTAGTACCTTCTGCGCAATAGGTTTTCCTGCATAGTGGCCTCCTGCTATTCCCTCGTGGACTTCTACTAAAATTCTTGGTCATTTGTGGGATAGTACATATCTTCGTAAGATGATATCTGCGTCCATCTTGTATAGATGTCCTACGATCAATTGATAGTCACATGCATAGACTACCAGATTCTTCTTCTGCACAGTGGTATATTCTTGCGGTGCAGTACCTTTTCTTAAGTACTGGATGATCTTTGCAAAGTACTCATCAAAAATATGTACTAAGAATAGTTGTGCATCTAGAAATTTCTCTTCTAAATTCATTGGTTCCTCTCCATTTGTGACCCTTGATAGGTGGTCAGGTCCTGCATTCAGTTTTATTGGTTTAACTATTACCTCAAAGTCAAATTATTGAAATAGTAAAAACCATCGACATATTCTCCCCCCCAACACTGGCTTGTTGACTGGGTATTCCAGAGCTGAGTGATCTCTAAACATCTTAAAGTGTTTTCCCAATAGGTAATGTCTGTACTTATGTAGTGCATAAACCATAGCTAGGCATTCTCTTTCTGTCATGTTATAATTCTGTTCTGAATCTGATAATTTTCTACTTGCAAACGATATCGGGTGATCCAAGTCTCCTACTCCTGGTTGTGCCAAGATAGCTCCAAGTGCTATCACTGATGCATCTACATGTACATGGAATGTCTTCTCCCAATCTAGAAATAACAATATTGGTGCAGTGACCATCTTTTCCTTTAGGGTATCCAGACCGTGTTGGCATTTGTCGTTCCATTGATACTTTGTATCCTTCCTTAACATTTTTTCCATTGGCATTGTAATCTAAGCGTAGCCTTTGATGAATTTCCTGTAATATCCCATATGTCCTAATGTTGCTCTGAGTTGGTGAACTATTTTTGTCTCTGGTAGATTAAGAATGCCTGCGATTTTGTCCAGATCCACTAGAAAACCCTGTTTGCATACTATGTGTCCCAATAGTATCCCAAATGGTGTTCCAAATATGCATTTATTGATATTTAGTGATATATGGAACTACCTACATCGTTCTAGCATCAGTCGTAAGACTTCCACATGGTTTTTTAACAGGCTATAGACCGTCCAATCATCCAGGTATACTTCGAGAAATTCTTGGATGAATTCCTTCAATGCTGCAATGACCACTCTAGAAAATATAGTGGGTGCATTCTTTAGTCCGAACGACATGACTGTATACTGATGAGATCCCCATTCTGTCGTGAATGTGGTCTTGTGTCTATCCTCCTGTGCTATCTTAATCTGATGACATCCTGAGAATCCATCAATGAATGAGTAAGCTTCGTGGCCTCCTACATTCTCAAGTACTTTGTCCACGAATGGTGTGGGGAATGGGTCATGTAGGCAGGCATCGTTCAACTTCTTCAATTCGATGCATATCCTAATCCCTCTTTCCTGTACTACCATTGGACTTATCCATTTTGATTCTTCGACTAGTTTGATGATGTCGACCTAGAGCATCCTGTTGATCTCATCTTTAACTTTCTATTTATATATGGGATTCAGTCTATATGGGATTTAGTCTAATGGGTCTCACATCAGGTCTGAGTGGTATCTTCATTTATCCTAATTGTCTAGCCATGCCTTTCATCTCTGTAAAGGTTGTGGGAAAAGGGTCATTGTATTCGCACAACAATTATGTGATACTTTCTAGTGTATGTTTGTCCCAATAATCTCCAATGCTGACCATCTTGGGTGGCTCAACGGTCCCTATGTTAACCTTCTTTATCTTGATTGGTGTAGAGATGACCTCTTACTCTAAGGGTGGTCCATCCACATCTCTCTCACCTTTGACTTCTTCGATCTGAATATCGCGCAGATCATCTTCATCCAGAGCTTCCTCCTGTACGTGGTAGCATGACAATAGATCCTTGAATATCTACTTATTTCATTGTTGTACCTTTGTGATAGTTTCTACTTCCAGTTCTTCAATGAATATGATGTTTCTAATCCGTTTCAGGGCCACGTCCATGTTGGGGTTCTCATGGTCGAATGAGAAAGTGATTGTAAAGTTCTGCTGGAGTGTTTCCCATGTCTTGGTTCCTTTATGCATTTCCTAGTTCATATACTAATTTGATGGTATGCCCTCTAAAGTATGAATGAAGTGGTGAGACCATTCCTCTGGTGGCGTCATTTTCCATAGTGTGTTACATGCCTCCAAGTGTTCTGTTGGTGTGTCTAGTCCCATATTTCTGTTGTTTCTTACTCGTCTATTCTATGTCGAACTTTATGCGTAGTAATCGCTTACAGTGGTACCAATCTATGATAGTTTCTTTGTGCGCACCCCACCATCTGGCGGGTGTAGCCTTTAATGATAAATCTAGTACTAGCAATATTTGGTTTTCTAATACTTTGTCTTCATATTGTGTCAAGAAGGTTTTTCCAAATCATATATCCTGTGAAATCTGGGTGGTTCTCTGATTTTTGTGCCAATCCATCTTACTACGCGGTCTATTCTAGCACACCTTCTCGCAGATACTTCGTGTAGTCTTTTCTACCAGTTTTCTAACCCGGTGTCTAATTTTGTTGCACATGAAGTAATGCTCTGCCAACTAAGTACCCCATCTATAGTTGGGTTTATATAATCTGCATCGCGCGTAGTTGTTCTGTACAACTGGCTGATCTCTTCTAAATCCAGGCAAGTGGGTTCTATGAACCTCTGGCCTTCTGATGGGTTGAGTGGGGCTATGACCCTGTAGTCCCCTGATTCAAATATCATTTTTCTGGTTTTTAAGTTAATTATGGTCTGGTTTTCGAACGCCCAATCCATACCAAGTAGCGTCGGGTAAGGTGTCGTTCCGTCTACTATTTCGATGACTTCGAAGTTTTCCTTAGTGCGCACACCATCCAAATCTACCGTTACTCCTTTCAGTCTACCTATTGGTAGGACTCTATGCTGATTTCCTAGTTTTAATTGAACCGTTGAATATCCCAGTGTAGGTTCTCCCATGCATTTCCATGTAGCTTTTGGTAGTACATTCACTTCGAATCCTAGATCTAGTATAATATCTCCCATATTGAAATCCCCAATGTTAGCATTTAATCTAAATTCCCTACTTGTTCTTCTTCTTGTCTACAAATGGTTGACATTTTTTACTTCTATCTTCTATTTCATCTCGCTGCTAATTTTTTCTAGGATGTTTTTCAATATTTTGACAGATGAAAGATCATTTAACATTTTGATGCATGATTGAAAAAAGTCTTTGATCGTACTGTTCCTCAGGCTGTATTCTATTGGTATGGTCTAGTGATGGAGGAATTTCATATTCTAGAACTTCCTTTCTCTACTGTGTAGTCGGTGCAATGTTCTCCTTCTAGAATTCTTGTTGGGCTTCTGTAAAAATCTCCTTCTCCTTATGTGCGTCGAACTGCTTCTTGGGGTCACTGTTCTTCTTTACCCATTGGTTCTACGTTGGTTCCTGTCAAACTGCATCATTTCATGTTTTCGTTCTTCCTTGAGTGACTATATTGATGTTCCGACCATCATCCCTTGCTTCGGCTAAAATACGATAAACGTTCTGGTTATTTTGATTCCTTTTTTCCTAGATTTTTCCAAGTAATGTCAGACTGTCCTCTGTATCATGGTCTAACATGCAACAATACATACAAGTTGTTGGTGGCAGTGGGAACTCCCATGCATAATGTCTTGGTTGCAGGAAATTGTCACATGTGACAGGTCCTCTTCCATGTCCAAAACCTCTTATGGCTTGTCTTGCTCCTCTATAAGCTGTGCGGTCACCTCACGGTGGTTTGTACTATGGTCACTGGTTATACTGCGCGGTATTGTACTGGGGCTATGCAGGTTTGTACTGAAGCTGTGCATTATTGTAAGGTTGCGACATAGTATTATACTATTGATGTGCCGTGTTGTATCGTGTTGGGGCTTGATTGAACTGTGGTGTTGCCTTCCTAGTCATCATTTCTTCCTGTACCTTGTATGCGTCTGATGTTCTTTCCCAGATCNTGGGGACTGTTTGGTATTTCTGCATCATCGTGCAGTGGTAAGGGTCATGACCCAGTTTCTTGCATATTTCGCACCATAATCCTCCTTGTGGTAGTGGGTTTGGCATCCCTATCACCATATACTATTTGAATGTTAGGCATTCATTCTTATGGTGTCTTTCCATCCTACAAGTAGTACACCAAACTACTTCTCATTTGTCCTTGTTCTTATTCTAGTTCAGCTGAAATGTTAAGTTCTTTAGATCCTCCTTCAGTTCTTCGATAGCCGGGTCCATCTGCTGATACTGATTCTCTTCCAATTGCAAGGTTGCCTGCAAAGCCTCTGCCTGTGTCTGAAACTTTTGTTTTCGTAATGGATATTTTAAGTGTGGGAGTAGTGAGTTGACAAACATGTGCCGATGCTGCATATCGATCATAAGGTATTTTAACTTTCCTTTTAATTGCTTGAATCTTTGATCAATCTCCCATACCGATTCTCCTAGTTTTTGTCTTATTTCAATCATCTCATTTATGTATTGATCCTCTGAGCTCGACTTATGGAACTCATTGATCAATAGTTTTTTAATGTTGTCTAGTGTCCTTGTCATTCTGGGAACACTCTTCGTGTCTAGACTCATGTACCAATCTAGTGCACGGTCCCTTAGCATGATCACTAGCTGCGTGAGTTTGGTGTCTTCATCAGTGATCTGCTTTGCTTCTCAGATCTTTGCGTAAATGAACAGATGCTTCTCAGGGTCTTCTGTTGCTTCTCCTCAAAACTCTGGTAATCTAATAGTAGGATCCTGTCCTACCATTCCAAATACTAAGCTACTCCCTCCTCTGCATGGTGTAGATACTTGGCTAAGGTTGCTTGAAATGGCTCCTCCAGTTGTTTCTCTTTGTGTTGATGTACTTTCTACTGTCGGGCTTCCTCCGAAATTTGGTTGTCTAAACGGTGGTGTTCTTCTTGGTGTATTGGTCGCACATGGGTTTATGGGTTCCACACTGACATTAATATTGAAGGGATGGTTGTCTTCTCCTCCTGCTCTTGGGCCTCTTATTTTCCTCTCATATGCAGCATGTAGTATTTCCTCAATCTTCTCCACAACCCAGAGATTCTCTACCTCTTCCTCGTCGCTAGCCAAGCCCTTCCTCTCAGCTGCGAATCTCTTCTTGGTATTCACCTTATATTGGTAGGGTGCTCCGCTACGCGTCATTCCTAATGACGCCAAGATCCACTTGATTTGGTCATCATCCATCAAGATTGGGTCCAAGGGTCCCTCCTCCTTATTCTCTGTATCCTTCCCTCCTTCCATTCCTCCTCTCTCTATCAGTGCTTCCCCCCTTCCCCCATGCGCACAGGGAAGTCTATTTGTCTGATTCCATTGTCATTACACCTTTGTTATATAGTAGTATCTTGATAGAAGTAGATAGTTATTGGATGTACCTTCCTCTAGGTCCTCATAAGAACTCTTGCTCGACTGCGTTGTATGACTTTGCTGTGTCTACCACGAATTCTGTGATAAATCCTACCACAATAATATCAAGACAAAATTCAACTGTGTAGGTGAATTTTTTGTTCACGTGCTGCAGCTGTTGGATCTATATTGGAGTCCAATCTAGTTGTCAAATCCGGTTCGTCACGTGGTTATCCTTTAACCTTAATATCCACTCCTATAGTAGATGTGGAAACTCATAGAAAAAAACTTTGTGTAAATCCATAAATACATATTTATCCAGGTATTTACGCGGCGTGATCCTGGGGTTTCTATTATCTTTCTGTGTAAAATATAGCTCTATGGTTCTCAAATAGCCCTCAATTTCTTCTCTTGTGGGGTTCCAAGGTCTCAACATCCCCTTCTAATGGTTCATTGCTCTTACTTTGGTTCTTTATTCATTCCATCTCATCTACTCAGTCCTTTCTTGTTCCTCTTAACATGACAACAAAACCATTTGTTGGTTACTCGCTTCCCTTCTCAGGTTGTCTGAGTTATTGACCCAGGGCTCATGTCATTTAGGGTTCCAACAAAGCCTCTAAAACTATCAGACCTCCTGGTAAACCAGAAGGCAACACAACACCCAGAAAGCGCTGTGCAGTCTCACCCGAGATAGCTTTAAATGGGTGGTCGTAAGACTCAAGTGCTTACAACCTAGGACATAGTAGGGGATAGAGTTTTATTGATTAAGGTCAGATATGGTGAGCTGTAAGGGAGAGTACTTATTCCTTGGATTCGCATACGAATATCCCACATTTTAATTAAATTTAAGTATAGGCAGATTCATAACGATGTATTAAATCATTCATCAAGTTTAACCATCAATTGCTGAAAGAAAGGAGAAACATGCATACATTTAGCATGTTACATGAGAATTACCATGGTTCACCCCCTCCTGGGATACGTCCACAAATATTTGGCTCTTGGCTCTTGTATTATGATAGTTCTGCATTTCTGGCGCCTCACGCTTACAATTCTCCACAAAACTGGGTAAGATCTAGGTGAGGCAAACTAGATCACACCAAGCTCTACGGCCTGTGGTCTAATCCTTAGATATACCTTTCCTTGTGTCTCCTTTGCTCAACATCTTACAAAACCAATTCATACCGCTCAAAACATTACAGAGAATCGCTAAAAACTACTAACAAACAACCCTATATGATACTTTTGTATCTATATTTATATATTTCAGGCTCTTCAACCTTTTACAGAATATTACAAAAATCATAACCCTTCTTACGTTAGGTATTTCTCCCATACGCTTGCTTCTCCTCCTCCAACTGTCACTTTCCTTTGTGCACACTTTCTTGCATGCGCGCGTGCTACTCTTCTTCCAGTTGTTACTTTAGTTTTCTGCACACTTTCTTTCCCATGATCGTTCTTCTTTCCTCTTTGGCCTGGTGCCAACAGGGCCACACATAAAACAATTTTCTGAAAAATGAAAGGTATGAATGTGATAATGGAGAAGAGAAAAATCCAATGGAATAAGTCTCAAATAATGGTGCCAACTGGATCCAAACTCTTTTTTCTTTTTTTAACACTTACAGAGTTATACTCTGATCTTAGGAATACTATAGTGATGAAATGCCCAAATTATTAGCAGGAAGAAATGTGTCATAATTTGGCAACTTGAATGAAGGAAACACAGTTGCATGAAAATAGATCTTATTTGTTATGTTTTTGCTTCCATCCCCAAAGGTTAGGTATTCAAGGGTTCTACAGACAAGGGTTTGCACTGTGCTATAGCTCTCTGATATACGTGCAGGGTCCAACAATAGTACTCAGCCCAATATCGTATGGAACCAATCAAGGATGCTAGACCATGCCCTTATCCATACTACCTGACTACCCAGGTACTAGAGAGTATCTTCCTGAGTTTTTTTCTCGGTGGCACTATAGTAGTCAGGCGGCCGATCATATTATCTATGGAGGGCTTCAAGAGATCTAGGTCGATCCATATACAGGTGTTGTTTGATGCACTACCACTCAAAGGGGTACCAACATGGGTTGCAAGGGTGGCCAACAGATGTGTTCTTAACTACCACTTGTATTTCCTACATGTATGAATCCCCAACCATGAGTTTATGTGCGTAACGATAGATCTCTATAGCTTAAAAATGCCAGAATACATCTATACCCTAAAAAAAAAAATTAACCCACAATTTTCTGTCGAGGAAGGTGATTTGATACCACTTGTAATATTCCATATATAAAAAGTATGCAGAACAAAAATAAATATCTAGAAATGGCAGATGAAAAACAACATAACCAGAACAACACCACAATAACACCAAAATGATACCAGAATAACACCAAAAATAACATTTTGATAACTGAGAGCAATGTTCACTTGCCTCTTCGAGGGGGAAATCTCCAGTAGAGAAGAGCTCTATTACAATAATATCCAAGACAAAATTTCGCATACCCTCGAATCCTATTTATACTAAATATGTTTATCAAAATAACCATCTAGAGGAAGATCATTCTAGAAGCGGAAGCTTCTATTAGGTCTTCTTACATTGAACTTATTCTTTCTTATTACTAGGCCTTATTAATATTGACCTTTATTACATTGAAATATATTATTCTACCTATGTGAGGGGTTAGGTCCCTAACAGATGATGTGAAAATGTGTGACTCCAAATTGGTCAGTATCACCTGAAATCCTATATGTTTGCTATAGACATGGGTGGTTGTGACATTGTTCTTGGTGTCGAATGGTTACTCACTCTAGGCCCCATTCTCATACATTTTATGGACTTAACCATGTAATTCCAATAGGAGGGACAATAGTATAAATTCCAAGGCATCACCACAGGCTCCCTTGAGATCATCAGTTCCCATCGCATGGAAAAGATCCTCAAAAAAGATCATTCTGTAATTATAGGCCAAATCCACTCCATTCATGATGTTGAGACATGTTTTGTGCATCCCGACCTCCAATCTATCCTCTCCAACCACCAAGTTGTTTTTACCACCCCCAAAGAACTTTCCCCTTTGTTGATACTGAGAGGGGGTTGAATCAGTATCAAGTACAATTTAAAACCTTTTTAAACTTATACTTAAACCATTCAATTATATCCAATGAGAAATGAACAATAGTATAAGAGTTACACCAATACACCACAATACACCATGCACAATATATGAGAAATAATCAATAGTTTTGTTCAAGGGAAGTAATGACTTCCAA
>JASDQU010380740.1:0-11199 GCA_032191745.1 Picea mariana | reverse complement strand
TCTTAAGGTCTTTCTTATTCTCAAGGCATGTTATAAGGTTGTGATATTGTCATAAGGTTGTGATGTTGTCATATGCACTGATGTGAGGTTGTGATACTTCTGCATGCATTGCTATGAGGTTGTGATGTTGTCGTGAGTAGATGTTTTCATTAATTGACATTGTCGTGAATGGATGTTGTCGTCAGTGGATCTTACCGTTGGTGATTACATTTTGGGAATGATGCCATGAGGCTTGCTAGGGTTTGAAGGATTATATGTGGAATGAAGCATGCAGGTGAAGTCAGAAGCATTATGTATATGAAGATATTGGATTGGTGTATGAAGATCGGTTGAGGATATTGGTGTCTCCAGTAGGTTGGTGCCTACAATCTTTGTAACAGTGGGTTGGTGCCTACAAACATTTATAAAAGATAAGTTTTTGTGGTTTTCTCCCAGTTGGGTTTCCACGTAAAAATATGTGTGCAATGTTTATGAGTTTATGTGATGATGAATGACATGATTAATGGTTAATGTTTATGTAATGCTTGAAGTTTAAAATTGTTGAAATAACTCTACATTCATTCACCCCCCACCCCTTTCAATATTCTTGAATATTCTAACAACAACAACAAGGCTATTGTTCTTAGATCATGTACGATTTAGGATTGTAAAATAGAATATAATGGTTATTATTTTTTAGACCTTCAGGTTTGTATTGTAATATTAATAATTGTTGAATTTAAGATAAAACATGATGTATTCTTCTATTTAAAGAGATTCATTAATCCAAATAATTATTTAAACAAAATATTCCTAAATATATTTTTTAATGTTTTTTGATATTGTTAATTTATTTAATTAAAATGATTCTTTTAAAAATTTTAAATTATGTATACATTGTTTGCAATTTGGTCTTGATACAACTATGTCTAAATTGTTTGTAACTTGAATCTTATGTGCTTGATACAACTATGTTTAGATTGTTTGTAACTTGAATCTTATGTGCTTGTTGTAACTAGTTGGTTCACTTAGTTTATTATAGATTTATATTAAATTAAATTGCAAAAACAATTTATAGTTTTTGGTTTTTGTTTATAAATTGGTTAGATAAAATATAAACACAATCCTAATGCAAAGACTAGGTACTTTACAATTATTGCCTTTATTTATATTATTTTTTATGATTAATAATTATTCACCTTATAAAATCATATCAAACACTTTAAACACTTTAATGTTTATCTTGATTCTAAAAAAAAATTTTAATTGATAATTATTAATTATATAGAAAATTAAATATATTTTTAATAACGAAATATGGAAAATCATTTTAATATCAACATTAATGAAAAAGAATGCGAAATTATAACAAAGTTGTTAAATATTAAAATATGTTTAAATCTCTAATACATTTTTTTAAGTATTTAAGTGATTAATAAATATGTTAATATACTTCATGCATTAATATTTAATTCTTTAAAAAATCTTTTAATACACTAACAAATCTTTCAATATAGTTAAGAAAATCTTTTAATACACTAACATTAGTAACATTACATTTATTGATGAATTGTTTCACATAAAGTTATAAGTAATTACCATTGAAAAGGAAAATCAATAAATTGAACAACTTTGTTTTATAATGTTTTTTTTATTTTGTTCAAATTAAATTTTAAATTTTGTTATCTTTTTTTTAATAAAATTGGGAAATATATTTATTTAAAATTTCTGCAAGAAATCTCATAGAGGAAATGATTATAGAGGTAAAAACCAGTTTGTACTATAGTATCAAAACCAGGTTGTGTATTAACTAAGTTAGCAAGCAAACCAACTATTTTCTTTAGATCAAAATGAGATTCAAATTAGCTCTTGCTATACAACCTATAAAAAAAACACCTAAGAACAAAATACAAAAGCTTAACATCTGGGAATTACATGTTTGGTGGGTCTTTCATGTCAAGTTCAACTTCAGTTGGCCCAGGGGGCGAATTCAAATCTGTAACAATTCTTTGAGGACAGGGGGAGGAAGTTGCATCTGAAATCTCTAGGGTGGTGTTGTGTGGTGATGAGGAAGATGGTCGGGATCACAACTCTTCTACCTCACACCTAATGATCGTGACCTTGTCCTGTAGTTGTTGTTGTCCTTGCCTCTATTCTACCATCAATTCCATTGTACTGAGCATCTAAGCATACATACTACTCATCCTAATGTGGAGAGCCTGAACCGAATTTTACAATGTTTCCTACTCTTCCTCCTATATCTCTCGGTGCCAATGTGCAATTCTAGTTCTTATGTTGGAAATGGCCCTAAAACCCATGCCCATGACTGCACCTGTGTCCACAAGCTCAGGCTGAGATGAAGCTGAGTTCCCTAGTGCTCCCAATTTCCAATTTTGGAGCCATGCTTCTTGTTGGGTGAAAACCATCATGATTTGTTTGTTTGGATTCCAAGCTCCCTTTAATTTGTCATGCATGCATGTGAATAACCACCACCACGATTCATGGAACATATCAGAATTCAAATCCAATGGGTGAGAAAATCTCCTACACATTTTTATCGTCCGACTCAAGACACAAGTACCATAATTATAGAGAGTGGGTGATGCGGCCTGGGACTGGAGTGATGCAATGAGAGCATGAAGAAGTATAGGATCCATGCTGCTATAAGCAAGCCAAACACAAGAGGAAGGACGAGTGCTAAGAACAAAGGACAAAGAAATAACAATGCAAGGAGGTGGGGACAAAAATAAAGAGAGGGGAGAAGAATCTGGAGGGATACCACGTGTGTGCATCTAGGAGTTCAATGTGCTCAAAAACAGGAGGCCACATGTTAGATCTAGGAATAGGGATGACTTGAAGGAAGAATGATGAGGCTAAATAAAATCCATGGGGAAGGGGCTTATGAAAGGATCCCATATGGAACCAAAAAACTGAATGGAGAGAAGAACCATACATGAAAACAAGGAATGGGTTGAAGATAATCCTGCCCATTTACCCAGAGAGTGACCATTTCATCGCGGATAGCCTGATTGTTTTGAAATTCCGCATTGACATTGTTTTGACGAAGAACATTGAAAGGGACGAAAGTGTGAAAAATTCTATCTCTTTATGGATTCTTATGAATACGGTTATGAATTTGATGTCTTGTAGCAAAGTTTTCTTCCTGATATGGTTTATGACCACTTTCAAGTCTCCCAATATTGATATAGAGTCTGGGCCTTGTTGTTGAGCCAAGAGCAGACCTTGGAGAAGTTCATATGCTTCAGCTTGATTATTGGTTGTTGTGCCCAAACTCCATGAAAAGGTAAGTCTAATAGTTCCTCTTGGGGAGAAGATAACCCCACCTGCTTCGGCCACCTTGCGGTTACCTTTTGAGGCACCATCAAAACTCAAAATATATATGTTATGAGTCTTATTCCAATCTTCAAACTCTTATGCTGCAATATGAAGTTGCCATTAAGATTTGGAGGTGCTACGAAGACTAATATGATGAAGATTAGTACTTAATCCTGATTGTGTTTGAAGAAAATTTTGGAACCATTTTTCTTCCTCCTGAGTTAATTGTTGTTGAACAATTGTTTTATTCCTTCTCTGATTAAAGTGCTCCATCATTAATCCCAGACATTTATTGGCCACCTTCTCTAGGGATGTTAAGACTTCTAAAAATAAGGCTTGGTTTCTAGCAAGCCAGATTTTCCAAGTGGTGAACTTTGGCATGACCATGAAGATGGATTTAAAATCCTTCTTATTGGCTGATGATCCTTGGTATGATTCTTGCCAGTAGTTGAAAATCTAAGTGGGGGAATTTGGCCATCTGAAAAGTCGATTTAAATTTTGTAGAACCAATGCCCACACTGATTTAGCAAAAGGACATTCCAGGAATAGATGAACGAGTGTTTTTTCATCTTTGCAGCATAGAGCACATATATAAGGACATATGGATCCCTTTTTCTTGTAAATTCTCCCATGTTAGTATATTCCCACATGATAGAATCCAACAAAACATGTTAATCTTAGGGAGTTCGTCTGTATCCCGAACCCTTTTCCACATATTCAATTTTTGGGGGAGGGAAGATTGTTCTAGGAGTGTAGCATAGCCAGATCTAACCGAATGATGACCATTCCCCCAACCTCAAGAATCCTTAATCAAAAGGTGAGAGGGAGCACATCCTTTTAGACGAAGGCAAAGATCCTGAAAACGACCTTGAAGGGGGGATGGTAGATCAATTAGTTTCCAGCTTTCCCAAGAGCCAGAAGAATGCCATTTTGAGATATAAAATATAGTGATGATTCCATATTCACTACAACAGGAAGTCAAATGAAACAAGGAGTGATATTTTTTGAGGGGAGGATTTCCCATTATGTTGTCCTTCAAGATGGAGATCTAACACCCATTTCCTGGGATCTAGGTAGATTTTATTTGGAACAATGGGAGTGAGGCCTTCAAGAGTTTCCAAATTGTATAACCAAGCTACCAAAGTGGAGGGGAATCCTGACATATAAGCCTATATCCAGTCAAGTATTTATGAAGCAGAACCTTCTTCCCACATTCCTGTGTCCTAGTGACTAGACACCAAAGGATTTGCACCCCAAGCACCAGATTAGAGAGAGATGGATATAAAATTCCTAGACCACCATGGGTATTTGGCGCCCTTACTACCTGATAGTTGACAAGATGCATTAATTTAGTGTTAGTCTCCCCCACCATCCACATGAATTTCCTTAGCTCTTGAGCGATAGTGGATTTGACAGTGTTTGGAGAAAGAAGGGAAGAACATTTAAAAATAGGGAGGGATGGGAGAATTGATTTGATTAAAACTATTCATCTAGCCGGATTGAGCCATTGAGATACCCACTATATTAATTTAGACTTTATTTTGTCGACTATACGGGCTCCAACCGAGCAAGGAAGGGACTGGAGACAAATGTGGATCCCAAATACTTGAAAGTGCTCCAATTCTCCAACAGAGGGAATTGTAGAATACCAAAAATGTTTGAAACCACTCTAGAGATAGTATTCCATACATATATATGTCTTTTCTGTCTATTTATTTTTCCTCATGAAGCTTTCATAAATTCATCTGAAATCTCCTTAAATCTTCTAGCTATGATTGTAGATTCCCCTCATAACATTAGAGTATCGTCTGCAAAGTGTGAATGGTTAACTCATATTGCCCCTTGAGTGATTTTTATTTTAGGAATCCTTTTTGTTAATATTTCCTTTTCCAGTTCTCTACTTAATTCTTCTGCCATTAGGATGTAAAGGAGGGAGGATAAAGGGCATCTTTTCCTAAGGCCTTTGGAAAGCCGAAAGAACTCGACAAGCCTTCAATTGATCATTGGGGAGATCCAAGGGTCCCGAATACACGAGGAGATCCATGCTAAAAAGTCTACCCCAAATCCAAACTTTATAACCATCCCCTTTTCTCCTCGCCCCCTACTAGAGTGGATGACACTTGGGAAACGACATTGGACTATTATCAAGAGATTGTTTAGGTGCTTGTGTGGCACAATAGAGTATGCAATATGTTACTAATGGAATCATGAAACTCACAGGGAAGTGAATGTACAAGGTTTTGTCGATGTCGAATAGGATGTAGATCTTGATCAAAGAGGATCGATGAGTGGATATGTGTTTATAATGTTCAATGGAGAAATTAGTTGGATGAGTAAGAGACATGTGGTTGTATCCATGTCAACAACATAATTTGAATACGTGGTGGCCACCCGTGCAAGAAAATAAGAAGTTTGGTTGAACAAATTGTGTTTAGGGATTGTGTTTGAATAGAAATCCATAAGGATAAATTGCAACGATCATAGTGCAATTTTCTTGGCAAAGAACCCAGATTACCATTATAGGACGAAGCATATTAATGTACAATACCATTTCGTGAGAGACATGGTGGAAAACAAGAAGGTGATGCTAGAGAAGGTAGACACTTTAGAAGACATATTAGACTCTTTAACAAAGACTGTGAGTGCAATGAAGTTATATTGGTGTAAAGAGGTAGTGGGCATTGTTTCCTTGTGTCAGTGAACAAAAGTCCAGGTTCTCCTATTTCTGCAAAGAGGAAAACAAGTGGGAGAATGTTGGGGATGTCACTCCCCATGTCCTTTCGTTGGAGCTTATATTATATAAGAGCATACCCCACTAACACACTTTCTCTCCCTAATGGGTGTGCTTCTCACTTAGTATGATCATGCTCAAAGCACCAACCTTTCTATTATTTAATAAGGTAAAACAAAGACTTTTGAAATGATAAGTAGGCTACATGATACTAGGCATATGGGGATGATAATACACTCTCATGGTGTCAAGGTCCCCGAATAATAAGGCAAATTCATGGAAGGGAGGGATGGATTTACAATGCTTGCTATAGTGGTACTTATTCTCCCAATCTTTTTGGACAACACCTTGATATAGCTTCTGACCAATTTGATTGAGGAGAGACCAAGACCAAACATATTGAACTTGACTCGACTCCATCTTATTAATGGGAAAATGGAGACACCTTGCAATTCTTTGTAGTGTAAATTGATTCAATCGATTGCCTAGTCGAGGATGATAGACCGTGGAATGGATCGACTAGACAGTTAAGTTGGGTCGATGGTCGACATGTGGTGGACAGGATGACGCGACTGGAGGTCGACTGGATAGTCAACTAATATCCGATTGAAAGTCAAAAGGTTAATCGAATGGAGATCGACTGGATAGTTAACTAGTATCTGATTGAAGGTCGAAAGGTTAATCAAATGGAGATTGACTGGAAGGTCAATTGGTATTCGACTGGTTCGTAGCCGACTAGTGTTCAAAACCTATCATAGAATCCAAAGATTCATGGGATTGCAGCCAATCATCTTCTTGGATCTATAATCGTTTTGGGTGCCATGAATGAGGGTTTTACATGTTGTAGATGCATACAAATAGTGCACCATGAAATATTGTCTGTGGGTTGTTGTAAACTCTCAATTTCAAAGAGAGTGATGTAACTATTCCTTGTAAGAGTGCAATGGTCATGAATATGTAAGCCAAAATGGTTGTAGGGTTGTCTTTGTGGTAGATAAAGAGAGTAGGATGATGGATTGTGTCTTAGGTGTGGACCAAGGTCAGTTAAGTAACTATTTATTCACTAAATGAATAAGACAACTAAGGAGTGGGAGTCACTCAAGCGATGTTGGTTTTCTTGATTAAGGGTTTTGAGAGTAAATCTGTGTGCACTGTGTGTGATTACCATTGTTAACTTTCAGCTTCTAACACTTTTCAATGTCCAAAATTTCTTCTACATCTCAGGATCTTTGTTATAATTCATTTGATTTCTAAGAAAATCAAGTTCCTTTTTCACGCTCTTGACTTCATGTTCATCCACACTATCCTTGTCAATAGTAGCTTGATATATAGCTACTCCAATAGATATTAATCCACTCACCTTTTCCCTTTTTGTATCTAGCATAAATTCATCGGCAATGCATATTACAAAACTGTTGATGCTTGTTTTTTCTTCCTATGCATTCTTTTTATAGTAGCATGTCGAAGTCAATCATAAGTAATGGATTATAAATCAACAACTTCATCTATGAGCTTGGAGACAGATTGATCACCTCGGGACAAAATATTTTCTAAACTTCCCAGAGTGTGAAAGTGCTCCATCAATGGTCCCTTGCATTTATTAGTCACTTGAGCTTCCTTAGTTTTTTTTCCTTGATCTATTACCTTTATCTCCTCTAGTTATTTCTCTTTACCTTGGCTAGTTACATGTGTTTCCTAATCATATTTTCCTTGATCATATTCCTATGTCTTTGTTGGCCTTTCATCTTAACCTTGATCAATTTTTATTTCTTTGGCGATTCTTCACCTTTATCGATTGATTGTGACTTTGATGTTTCCTTAGCTTCATCTTGGTGAGATGCTTAGGTCTTTTATGATTATTCATCATGATCTGCTTCTCGATATTCCTTCTTATCAGTACCATCCTCATCTACTTGGGTGCTTGATTTGGGTACATAGTGTTCCTCTTCTATTTGTAGGAACTCATATAGGTTGGGATCCTTGATGTTGGCCTAAGGATTTCTTGTCAGACATTTCTTTCTGTAATAGCTCATCTTGGATCCTTTTATCCTATATTTCCTAAGGTTGCTTGTTTTCCTTGGCAACTCCATTTTTTTCTTCTTCCTTCAGTCTTTCTTCTTCTTTTTTCTTTTCACGAAACTCTTGCAACTGTCTCTTTCTTTGCTCATATTCAAGAACTCTTATTTTGTTTTCTATTTCTTCCTGTGCAACATCTTCTTATTGTTTCTTTCTCAATTCTTCCTCTTCTTTTCGCTGAAGTTCTTACTCTTGATGCAATCTAACTTGTTCCTATTGAAGGGCATGTTATTTTTCTTTTTCCCTCTACCTGGCTTCCTCCTATCTTCTTTCTTCTTCAACTGCCCTGTTTGAAGCTATACCATGGTTTATCTGTAGCATTTGTTCATCTAGAGACAGGGTTTTAAAAATGGTTATATGAGGGTTACTTCTTCTTTCCAATGACTCATCCCAAATTTGGGCATTTTCAATGACTGCTTCCTCCTCCCATCTTTCATGACGATAAGGCCAGCTATAGGACACTTGTTTAGCATGTTGAAAAACTACTCCTTGGGAATGTGCCTCCTAAAGCTCCCAGTCAATAACCTATATTCCATGTGGCCGAGTGTTTCTTGCCTTGTATCCAAGTAGCAAACTATCTTGAAACGATAAGGGATAAAAATCATTTTCTTGGCTTCCTTTGCTAGAGATGCATTGAACCCTTGAAGTATAGTTTGATAACATACTTCTCCCATAACCAATATATTTGGGACATACTTGGGAAATAAGTGAGGTGCGAAATTTACCCCATAAATTCTGATGTATGGAAGGTTCTCATCTAGATACCAATTTCCAATGCGTGAAATAAGATCCTTAGCTTGATCAGTAAATCTTGGGTTTTCTCTACCGAAAATAATGAAAAACAACCTAGATAAGAAAAATCACATATGACAGAATAAAAAAAATGTACTTATTCTCCCAAAGCATATGAAAATACACATGGTTTGGAGCTTATGAAATATGCCAATTTATATTAATCCATGGGAATACCTTTTTAGTACATATCACATCTAATAGATATGAAGCCATATATAAGGAAGGAACAACACTTGGTTGCTCAGCCGCCTGTTGGTCCTTTTCTATTTTGGAACTCTTCTGATTGGACAAGATGGTTGCTCAATTGAAATATTTCCCTGTGGTGGCCACGATGTAGGCTAGTGGGATCCATGCATTTGTAAAATGAGAACAATATTTTTCTCCATAGAGTCGACACAATAAAACCATGAGATACATATAAGGTTATCTTAATTCGACAATGTTGTACCATCCAAAAGTCATATGGAAGAAGTCCTTATGTTCCTTCCACCAACCATTTGTTATCTTCCTTAAGTCTTGTTTCCCATAGAATTTTTTTACAAAGGTAGTGTTGAGAAGTACCTCTGTGTTGGAAACTTGTAATATTTATCTACTTCTAGAGGTTGAAAAAACCCTATGCAATTTCCCCTATCATCATTAACCATACAATTATGAGAATCAGTGTGACTAATGATCCATTCAATTGCTTCTACATATGGAAAAATGGTTGCTTTGGCTGCAACAACATGTAGGTAAGATCTCTTGATGTTCATAAATAATTTGTTATCCAATTCCCTTAGATTAGGGTCACTGTGAGGTGTGACCTATGGGTATTCCTCCTTATAAAACTTATGATATAATTCATTCCAATTAGGCAACAAGACCTGTATTCTGGTGCTTGGATTAGTGTCTTTATACATTGGTCATAATGGAGTTTCCGTTGTCATGGGAAATTAAATCACTAGTATCACTTCTTCAATTGGATCCTCAATCATGACTGGGGTTTCAAGTGAACATTCCCATGTTTCCTTCTTCTTACCCTTTGTTGTTTTTGTTATTTGTCGAAAAAGGGTTCTACTTGGCATCATACTTTATGTTAAGATTTCCCACAACAAAACGGTTGATAATTACCCTTTGATCAATAACCCTACTACCCTTTGTTGTCACTAATGCATGCAATACTTCTGTGCAACAATCTCGATCTTACTACTATTGTTCTCCAACAATGGGAGCAATAAACATGAATTTTATAGTTCTCATCCGAAATCAGAGAATGAATGAGCAAATTAACCATTGTTGATCGGATTTAATGGCTAAGGGATCAAATATAAGAGGTATGATGATAAGATCTTAGTGAATTGAGTAGGATTTTTTTAGCCACCAAAATTGAATCGAGATGTGCTTCATTGTTTAAAGGTGTTTTTGAACACCATCTGTGTCATTCGGTTACTGTGGGATCTTCTTGAAACCCTAACGATGCGATTGAAAAATGATTAAGGTATTCTCAAAAGCCTCTTGAAACCTATATCACCAGGTTCTCTTGATTTCAAAGTTGGAGTTTGAATTTAGGTGAATACAAAATCTTTAGGTAAAATTCGTTGAAGTTTTATACAAATTCGACAATCTTTAAGGTGTATTCAATAGATTAACAATGAGTTTCCATTGACTACAATCTGAAACCAACTCACAACATTCAACATATCTTATGAAAGAATTGAGAAAGTAAGTGAATATAAAAACGCAAAAAAGTAAATCGTTATTACTTTAAAGTCAAACTACCATTTTTACCATTTTTTTCTTGGGACATTTCTAATATATGCCCTAGATTTTTGCTTTATATGTATAAATATTTTCTTTGCTCTAAATGAATAAACATAACATTGTCGTAATGTATGCATTAATCTGAAGGTTGGACATGCCTTTGCTGGAATACATTTGTGCCACCATCTTTTGCATAATCTATAGTTCCAATCTTTGCAAATTACAAACTATGGAAGCTTCACAGATTTTTATATTTATGTGTAAACTCTATTCTTGAATGTTTGTATCTCATGCTATGTACAAAATGTAAAGTCACAATCTTGTGAAGGCATTGGAGGAAAATCAACCAATTTCATTTTTGACAACTTATATATATATATATATATATATAAGTTACATATGTTCGAATTTTGGCGAATTTTATCCAAAAAATTGGCAATTCTTTTTCGAATTTAATTATCGACAAGTTCAAACACGAACAAAAACCAAGTGACTTTGCAGTTGAAACTAGTTGAATATTGACATAGCTTGTAGTTTTGTGA
>JASDQU010380736.1:0-11199 GCA_032191745.1 Picea mariana | reverse complement strand
AGTCCTCCCTAGCACCTCCCTAGCACCCTGATTATAAATATTTTCTACTGAAACTTATTACAGTGATTCAATAATTGTCATTGGTGTACCAGGTTTATCACTGTTCTACTATGCTACTCTGCTCTCCTGTATTAGTGTCTCTCTGCCTGCATTTTCTTGCGCTTTCTGATCTTCTGCTTTTATCTACAAGTGCACCTCGACCTTCTTTTATTGTCTCATCTATGAATCTATGTTCTTTGCTTCTATTGCGCTTTATGCTCTATGTATTATTTTGATTCTATGAATTACGCCTCTTCTGTGTATTTCAGCTCCTTCCCACAGCATGGTATTTCCCCCTGGTAATTCCTCTCCACAACAGCCTCCATCTCTTCTCTATTCTACGTATTTATACTATCTATGCACCTTCTTCATCCTCCATGCACAGTGCCTCTGCATTCTCTTCATTGTGCCACGGTTCTCCTCATCGGATTGTTCACTGTCACTCCACTTTTGCTCTGCTTCACTTGCTCAAGCCTCAAAAGGAAAAACTGCATCTCGCTTCTGTCTATTCCTCATCTGTTACTCATCTCTGAGTTTTATCTCAAACTGCGCATATTGTTGGTCTCACATTGCGCATACTATAATTTTCCCTTTCTTACAGTTCAACTCATTTTTCCATTCAGAACAACCACCCTTCCACAGTTATTGCGTTTCCATTTTATCCTATACCACCTATTTAGTTACACCTTGAATCTCCAAGAAAACGCATCAGCAACTGAATCGCCAACCATCCAAGAATCATGATTCAGTTCTGCTAACTGAATCATAACTGATCGATTAACTGTGAGGTGAAACAGTAACCCTTCGATCAAGTTTCCAATTAACCAGCACTATTGGATTAAATCTGCAGGATTTTGCGTTTATATCATATGCCACTAGCTGTGACCGAGTGCTAAACAGAATTTGAATTTCGTGATTTTGCATTTCAACATTCCTGTAATGAAGGGTCTCAACACTCCAAGTCGCGATCGTCGAGACTTCGATATGGAGCTTAGCACTGCTAGCTTCTTCCCCTCATGTGACCACTGGCAGTGACCACAAGCTGCGCCAAAAGGCGCTTCGTATTTCATGAACTTATGAACTTCATCGAGCCTGATCAACGGTCAAGATCTCCAATGATCCGATGGTTCATATCTCATCGCGATCTCTCATATCGAAATTGCTGTGATGAAGGGTCTCGATACTCCAAGTCGTGATCGTCGAAACTCCGAGATGGAGCTTAACACTGCTAGCTTCTTCCCTTCACGTGACCATCGGCAGTGACCACAGGCTACGCCAAAAGGTGCTTCATATTTCACGAACTTATGAACTTCATCGAGCCTGATCAACGGTCGAGATCTCCAATGATCCGACGGTCCATATCTCATCACGATCTCTCATATCACGATTCCTGTGATGAAGGGTCTCGATGCTCCAAGTTGTGAACGTTGAGATGGAGCTTAGAAATTAGCTCCTTCCCTTAAGCCTTTGACGATGTGACCTTGAGATATGACCACTCGCCAATCAAATGAGCACTTCACTCCTTTGACTTTCCAGTCAGTGAAACGATGATCTTTTTCCATGTGTCCTATGGAACCAACGCTCCACAACTGTCCTCGATGGACGGCTAGGATTCCTTCACAGTTTTGGAGAGTTGGATGACTCTTGGTATTATCTGCCTTGCAGCTTCACCATATCTAACAGTTGTTGGTCCTTTGTAATTACTCCAGATCTGACGGCCCGGATCTTATCGCGAGTTGGAAGGTTAGAGAACTTCGTTCCTTTGACCTTTCAGTTAGAAAAATGATGATCTGTGACCACGTGTCCTGCCCGAAGATGGACGATCCTCCTTTCGGGATTTTGTAAGCCTGCTTCACCTTGCACTTTAAAGAACGTGCAGGTTCTCTTGGATCCAATGATGGTTGGACCTCATGCTCGGATCTAACGCCCGAGATATGTCCTCCATCTGCGTGCTCAACCTATCTAAATTCAGATCTGACGTTCATCAGGAATTCTCAATGGGATCCAATGATCACTGTCACTTCTCCTCTCGAGCTTACACATCCTCCTGACTTGGAATAATTTCTAAGTGTCAAAGGCCTCAACCTTTGATCCGTCTAAGAACCTGAGTACGCTATCTCTCTTGATATTTGGTAATGAGTTAACCTCGTCCCTGGCACACACCTATGCATTGCGTGCGACTTTGCGTTAATCCTCCTGAGCTTACGTTGTTCATGTTTTTCCATTGCTACACACTCTGATCTTGCCATCAATGACAAGCACACTCTGCCTGTAAACATGCCAACAATGATAGACCTTTTTCAAAATTAACTAGCTAAGACATGGGGTTATGAAGTGAAGAAAATTCACTGAATATTTTGGTCAAGGAGTGGTCTCACTACAAGAAAATCACCAAACCATTAGTAACATGATAGAATGATGGAGTAAATTTTATGTTGAAACCAAGGAGAAATGGAAATATTTATGGATGGAACAAAAAGAAGCTCAAAAAATCAGAGATTGGTACACAAATTGATAGAGGAAAATAAGCAATTGTGTGACATGGCTCATGCAACTTTGGATTATAGAAGCCTCTCGCCAATTTATGTAGCCTTATTTAAATAATAGTGTTTCTCATTCCAAATGAGATATTTGGTTGCAAGTAGGATCTATTGAACGTTTCTTGAGATCATATGCCAATTGTAGTGAAGGAAAACATAATTTATTGTATGAACTTTATCAACATGATTTTCTACTAAGTAATGAAATCATTTGTAGTCATGATCCCTTTGTAGGAGATGTTCAGTTGATGGATTTCACTTTGTTCGTGAGTCTCCAGATGCAATGAATTCATGCTTTATCTCATATAGATTATGATGATGTATATGTTAATCCATGGGTGAGAGGGGAACATCATGCTCCCCAAAGGGTAATCACAGAACATAAGAATCTACTCAATCAATCTTATCTTATTCCAAGCATCTAATGAACTCAAAGAATTTCCATCTCTGAGTGCACATATCAAATAGCTCACATGAGGTTGTAAGCTTTTCTTGCTTCCTAGAGAAGATGGGATTGATTAACAAATGATTGGAGGAAAAGAGAACCCTTATGTTATCCTAACTTAAACATAGGCTTGAACAAGACTGAGAGATATACATGTTTCTTGAAAATATGTGGGACCCGGTGGATTGGTTTGAAATTTCATTTCCCACTCATTTCGTCTCCCTCCTAAAAAATATCAATATTATTTTTCTTGGGAGACATAGGAAGAGGAATCATTTAGGGAGGTCATTATCAAGTGCTATGATTACTATGAGATGAGGGAAGTAAGACATCCCCCCTATGATTGGATTAGAATCCATCACAAATATTCTTACAATGTTTCATCTAATTTTGATTATGATGATTAGGTTGCACGAGGACATGCAACACCTTCGGTTGGGGGTAGATAATGACCTTTGTTTTTCCCATCCTTTTGTCATCCTTTTTTTCTAGATAATTATCCTTTTTCCTATATTTTACACCTTTTTGCTACTATTTTGATGACTAAATCCAAGACTTTAGGCTCCAGGTAATCTTCATTATGAATTCTAAGTTTTCATTTTATTTTTTGATTATACCTTAGATAAGGGATAACATGTTCTATATTTATTTTTTGAAAAATGAATTAAGTTGGGAGTTGTTGCAGATCCATTCACTATGGATCTGTGTGTTGTAGATTCCTTGTTATAGGTACATTCACTATAGGTCACTACAACTTATATGGAGGGGCTTTCTACGGATCGATGGAGGCATACTAGTTTGGTTGATTGCTACCAAAATAAATGCACTGCAGATACCATATAACCATGTCTTTAATTCTCTTTGCCAAGAAAATTATATACTTATATTGACATATTCACCAATAGTTATGTAGTTACATCTACCTTTTTTCATGGGTATATTCCAACATCTTTTCATTTTAATTTAATTCCAGACTATGTTTTGAAATGAATTGAGAATATCTGTTCTCAAGCATGTTTGTATTAAATAATTTTTATTAGTTTGTTATTTCAAGTATGTATAAAAGACAACAATCACCTATAACATGGGGATGAGAGAAAAGTTCATAATGATAAGAGTTGTTCTGATCATTTATCTTTGTTTTTCTATCTAATTTAAATTCAATGAATTCCAAATGATAGTGTGGATGGTTAAGTTGTTTAACTATAGTATTGTTACTCTAATACCATTCCAACACCCTATTCCATAGTGATAGGGCCCACTCTAGAGGAACAAGTGTTGTATAATTTAGGTAAGTCCATTTTAACATATACAATTGATTTTTTTAGCTTGATGGTTTCCTTTACAGTATGTCGTTAATTAATTCAATTACTTACAATGCATGTAGCTTAAGCTTGACATTTAGAATTCATAATTCTTGTAGCTTATCTCTTTGACTTTGATTTTAATTATGCAAATTACACATACTTTCTGTAATTGGTAGTCTTATATAGTAAGATCTCAATTATGAAAGTTTGTGTTCTCATAGAGAAACTTTCAGTGTGTGTTATAAATATAGGATTTGTATATTTAATTAAAATAATTGTTTAGTTCTCATTTGTTCTCGTTAATAGAAACATACTAGTGATAGAGTGAATCTCTATGGAATGCACATATGATGCACGACATTATACAAGCACTTAGACCCCTAGTTGATATAATAAATTCACAACTAGTATAGACATCCTTGTTGATATTAATAAGGTGTTTATTTGACTTGTTGACACTTCCTCAATGTGACAATTGAAGGACCCAAAACCCATATTTTCCCTAAAATTGTCACGGAATATTTACAGGTTCTAAAAGTAAATATTAATCACCCCTTAATCATGAAGTGGAATTGAGGGTTATATCCTAAAATAGGTCCCCAAACCCTTTCCACTTAAATCCATATCAACTACTCTAAGTGATTCTTTCCAAATAATCTTCTAGTGAGATATTTCCCTTCCATTTGAAGGACTCATTCCATAAGGATGTCTTCACCTAAAACAATAATTGCTCTCTTCTCTATTTTTTTTTTTTAAGTAAAAACGGTGGAACCTTTTATATTATCAAAAAACTAGAGTGTACAGTGGCTGATGGGGACGCCAGCTGTCCTGCCTTAGTAGGAAACCAGGACAGCTGGGTCTGATGTTCCAGGTGTTTAACAGTAAACCATAGATACATTGGCACACCCTGCCCGAAGGAAACCAGGGCGGCAGTGCTCCTAAACTTCAAAAAGAAAAGCCAGTCTAAAAGAAGCTGAACAAGTAACCTATACCAAAGCAGCATAAAACTTCTAACTAGAGTTCCCAAACCAAAATAACACCAACACAGCTAACCCGTGCTCGCTCGCTTGTATCCTGCTCTGTGCCAGCCTGCTGGAATCACGTACGCCTGCGCACACGTTGGGCATTGCTTCTTCGGCGTGCTCTTCGAGAAGGCTGCGAAGAGCATGTCTATTCTCTGATCTACTCTGTCGAGTCGAAAGGCCAGGTCGTCGAGCATGCTCCGAAGCTCAACTATGAGTGGTAAGTGCCAGAGCTCCGAGAAGGTGGCCTGTTCCTGTTCGCAATTGTCTTCCGGAGTCCTCGTGTCGTGCGCCTTCTCTCCTCCTGCACTGGGGTGTCCCGTTGGCCATGGCGGTGTCTAATTTGCCTTTGTCATTCCTGTAATGTTCTCAGGTGTGACCTCCTCCTCCACCACGCAAGTCGGGAAGAGGGCCTCATCACTGCGTGCACTGTGTCGTTCCAGGTGGCCTTTGGTTGGCAAATTTTGTGCTTCGGCTTGAACTGTGGGAGGGAGGCTCTGCATTGCCTCCTCCAGGATAATTTCTTCAATGATCGCCATGGGGGGTGCCCACAGGCTCCTCTTCCGTCGCCTGGATGCCAGGGTGAGGGCGCGTGTGAAGTGCTGAATGCGTTTGCGTCGGGATTCAGCCTGATACCAGGCTGCTCCCCGACGCGACTTACCCCTAAGCCTGGGCATGGTAGAGGTGCCGGAAGGATTACAAATGAGTGCAGGTCTGCTCCAGTGCTCGGCCCCTCCCTTTGATGTCTGCGATGGAGGGTGGCAATACCACTCTAACCAAATGAACACAATGAGGGGTGAATGCATCCTCTCGCTGTCCCTTATCTCAATTAAACTCTCCATTGCTGTCCGTACCATCACCATTATCACAAATTCGATTGTGCTCTGTCTGCAGGTACCTCTCCCTCACGCGAGAGGATGTATCATATTAAGGTGGCGCAGGTGATGCATAGCTTAATTAATGGGTTGAAGGTTCACACTGGTCGATGCCATTAATTGGCGTCCCAGCTGCCGCCCACGTAGACTCGGTTGAATGCGTGGCACCCCATCCGGGGAATTGCTCTCTTCTCTATTAACTTAACTACTTTCTTCCTTTTCTTGGATGCAGAATCCTTTGAGTACTTTGACATAAATAGAATTTATTAACCCTAATTGTTCACTCTTCACCAATCATTGACTTACAAACCCATGATCAAGTATTGAATTTGCATCCCTTCCATCACAACAATATTTCTTCAAATTATTTGTAAACTCTATTAATCAAACTTCTAGAAACCTTAACTATGTGTCTTCATTTCATAAATAATAGGAGCACCTTTCTGACATGTATTGGATATGGAGTGAGTAATGGCATCTCCTTCATCCCTAATGCACATTATAGAGTGAATCTTCATGGCTCACACATATGGTTCATGACATTTGACAAACACTTAGACCCCTAGTTGATATAATAAATGCATAATTGATCTAGGAATCCCTTCTAATATTAGTAAGGTGTCTATTTGACCTATCACCACTCCCACAATGTGACAATTGAGGGACCCCATAACCATATTTTCCCTTAAATCATCATTTCATATTTACATGTTTTGAAAGTAAAACCCAACCACCTTTAACCATGTAGTGGAATTGAGGGTTTTATCCTAAAATAGGTCCCCAAACCCTTGCCACTCAAATCCATACCAACTATTCAAAGTGCTTCTTGATAAAGAATCTTCTAGTGATATATTCCCCTTCCATTTCTAAGACTCACTCCATAAGGATGTCTTCACCTAAATAGAATTGACTTTGACATAAATAGAATTTGTAACACCCTGTTTCCCCCAGTCTGTAAAAATAACTATACTGGCCAAGTATGGTGGAAAACTTAGAAATGTGAATGTGTGATGTGAATGGACCTTGTGAAAAAGGTCAATGAATGTGAATAATATTATGAATATATATATTGCAAGACTACTGAGAGGGGATGTGCTGAAAAAGAGACCACAATGGCTGAAGAAAGGTGGTGGAAGGCACCTGCAAAGGTGGTGTTAACTTCCACTGAAACTGATACCATATTTGGACTTCACTGGCCTAGAGAACCAAGAGCGGCTCACTGGCCCCGAATTAAATGACTCACCAGATTGGTAGGTAAATGGATCCTCGTGAGTAATGAGGGATGGGGGTGAACCGCCCATCCGTAGAGTCCTCAGACCTGACCACTGCGAGGAAGATCGTGCCACATGCAATGTCGCCGAAAGGAGAAAAGGTAAGAAGAGTGGGCGATCAAAGGGGAGATGCGAGGGGAAGAGGAGAAGGAAAAAGAACTTTGGAAAAATACAGAGTGGGTGATAGTGGAGAAGAAGGAGAGTAACCTTCGTTCTCAGTCACTGGAAAAACAGAGACTCAGTCTCGCAGCATCGTGGTCTCAGCTCGAGGGTGGCTAGTGGTAAATCCATTGGGAGTTGTTGAGCCTACGGTTGGGTGGAAACAAGCACCCCTCCCAGCAATTGCAATCATATCTGGTGTTATTTCTGATAAGTGTTTTACATATTGCATCTTGAAATGTATATTCTGTCATTTATGATCATCTTGCATCTTGAAATTTATATGTTGAACGTGTATGCTCATAGTTTGTGCAGTTTATGAATGGTTTGAGTATAAGACTGCCTATGTGGTGTTTTGATTCAAAAATGGTGGTTGCATGCTTTTATTGGAAGGACCACATATGGCTTATGTTTATAGATAGATTTGTATATATATATATATATGCATATTGAATTAATTTGGACTTCAAGTCTGCTTTTGGGAAATCTATGCCCTTATTCATCCCCAGAAATACCCTGAATAGATCTCCCCACAGAGATACCCTTCTTGGAAAGCTTACCAAGAACCTGGAAAAGGATTTGAAGGTGCAAGTCTTGGTAACCCCTGTACGAGGAAAAATGATCCTCTTGAAATCCCGAAATGGCAGCATGGGGATAAGTATCGATCGACGGACGATATCCTGTTGGAAGATCTTCGGTCATTCATGACCGTTAGCTAGGAGGAAGAAACGAGGGCATTAAATGCCTTAACCCTTTTCCTTTATCTTCGTGAGTAGCGGAGAAATCGGGACCGTAAATCCCCAAGGTCCATGGGAGTATCTGGACCGTTGGTTTTTCCACGTCTAGAGAGCAGCGGGACAGATCTGAACCATCAAATCTTAGTTAGAAAACTCAACAGCCGTTGGATCTGTCAGGAGATGCATGAGGGTTAAGCCCTCGTGAACAGAGGCGAAAGTTTCGAAAGAGGAGTTGGTATCGGGATCTCAGACTTCGGGATTTCAGAGGTCTCATTGACAAGAGATCGGGACACTCCATGGTGGAAGTCCCAAAATAGATCTAGATTGTCCGACTAAGGGAGGCCACGTGTCGCGAGATCCCCCATCTCAGAATTTCGAACTTCAGGATTTTGGAGGTCTCGTTGACAAGAGATCGGGACACTCCATGGTGAGTGTCCCGAAATAGATCTGGACATTCCGACTAAGGGAGGCCACGTGTCGCGAGATCACCCATCTTGGGATTTCAGACTTCGGGAATTTGGAGGTCTCATTGACAAGATATCAGGACACTCCATGGTGGAAGTCCCGAAATAGATCTAGACCATCCGATTAAGGGAGGACATGCATTGCGAGATCACCCATTTCAGGGATTCGGACTTCGGGATTTTGGAGGTCTCGTTGACAAGATATTGGGACACTCCATGGTGGAAGTCCCAAAACAATCTGGACCATCCATCCATGGAGGACATGTGGCAGCAATCCAGGATTTCGGGAAAATCCCGAAAGGAAGAGTCCATCGAGATTTCGAAAATCGGGAATTCGGGAGTCTCGTTGACAAAAGGTCAGGCTCTCATATTCATAAGTCCCAAAATAAATAGGATGAAGGTCTTATGAGGAGTGGTCACCTGGATCAGGGCATAGCCAGGAGGGCTAATGTGACAAAGGCCACTTCAGGAAATCGGAATTCAGGAATTCCGGAGTCTCGTTGACAAGAGGTCGGGCTCTCATATTGATAAGTCCCGAAGGGAATAAGGCTACGATCTTATTGGAAGTGTTCATATGGGCCAAGGCATAGCCTAGGGGGCTAGTTACTGATCGAAGCCTCTTCGGCACTTCGGCATTTTGGGGTTTGCAAAGTCGAAAGACTCGACTCGCTTATATCGCTAAGTCGCAAAGTGAAAAAAGGCGCCTAGTTGTTTGGCATGTGATCGTGATCAACGATCACATGGAGGTAGAAGAAGGGAAGAGCTAGCCTGTGCTAAGCCCCGTAGGACTTTGAGGATTATGTCCCTCGAGAAAAGGTGAAAAAAATTTATTATGTCATAGTGGGTGTGTGACAAATTGGTATCAGAGCATGGTTACAACACTCGGCCTGCTTGGGCTCATGAACGAGTTGCGCAGAAGCTCTGTTCAGAACACTCCTAAAAAGAGTAACCCCCTGTCCTAACTTTCCTAATCAAAAGACGAAGTTAAGAATGAAAAAAATCCCTATTGTGTGTGTGTGTACATGTGAAAATATGAATTATGTACTAGTTATAAATAAATATAAATATTAACTAACAACCAACGTTTTTCCTTTTGCACACAAGCGGAAGATCAACTGCGAGAAATTATCAACGCATAGTATGGTGACTCGCCATGAAGTGGGAGAGGGATCCCACAATAGAGATGAAGATTCTGATGAAAGGAGGGCAGTAGGGACCCCTCCATATCTAGCCGAGACTGTAAGGAGTCTCATGGTCGAATTACAAAGCTACAAGGCCGACAATGAAAGGATGATGAAAGAACAAGAAAAGCAAACAAAAATTAACACAGTTTTATTGCAAAGTTTATCCGATCTACAAAGACAAATGCAACATGAACCTAAAACTCAAAAACTTGGTCATATTGTTAGAAAAATAGGACCGCGGAGCGATAAAATGAAACAAATGCAGAAACAAAACACAGAAGACACACAATACAAGAGAGACACAGATTTACGTGTTTCACCCAGTGTGGGCTACGTCCACCAGAGAAATTTCCAGGTCCTTCCTTTATTATTATCCAGCAAATGAAGGGATACAACCTACAGCAAAACCTGTTGTAACTTCCTCTTCTTTCTCCCACAGTCTCCTCTCTCAGAATACAATATTCACCATCATCCATAGCCGCAATACATTTCCCTCATAAAAGAGGGTTGCCTTCTAGGGAAAAAAAACTAACATAATCTCTACTATTAGATCTGCGACCTTATAATGAACGGTCCAGATTTACAATGAAATTACAATATACTTTTATAAGGCAATTTTTTCTTCGGGGGCTTCGCCCCCGAACCTCTGCTGGGGGCCCACTTGCCCCCAGACCCCCCAGCCGGGGGGATAGGCCCCCCGGACCCCGCAGAGGGGGTGCCCCCCCTCTGCACTCCTCCACGTGGAAGAGTGTACATACTTCTGGGGTGTAAATACTTCATGAGGTATAAACACGACTGAAAGTAAAAGACCTATAAATCAGGAAGATAATCAGGCTCCACAACCAACAATCTCCCACTTGGAGACTGATCTCAACAAGTCCACTGTTGTTGTATATGCTGGACTCTGAACCTTCTTGGACCTGGAAAATTTCTCATCTTCATCTTCATTCTTGAAGACCAATTGAAACTAAGCAAGAACTCAGTGTCTCCCTGGTTACTCCCTTTGTTAACATGTTTGCAGGATTATGGCTAGTGTGTATCTTTTCCATCTTCAATTGTCCATCTTCCAAGGTGGATCGTATGAAGTGGTACCTCAACTGTATATGCTTAGTCTTTGAATGGAAGGCTGAGTTCTTTGCAAGGTGAATGGCACTCT
>JASDQU010380733.1:0-11263 GCA_032191745.1 Picea mariana | reverse complement strand
CTTCCACCCAGTCCACATAAGGTTGTACTCTCACAACCAACTACAACAATTAACTAACATATTTTGGGTCTAGGTATTTATCTCAAACATTCTAAATAATTTGCACATTCACATATTTTACCATTATTTTATTGTGGTGGATTTTCAAACCCAATCTCTCTTTTACTATTTTTCTTAAATTCTTTACTCAATCTTGACACCATATTTATTAGTTGCTCTTAGTGAGGAGATGTCTAAGAAATCCATTTATTTTTATATATATCTATGTAGACCACTACAGTATTGTAGAACTAGGTGTCACTTGGAGCCTCTAATACCTAACTTTGAATGCAAGTCCTATATGGTACAATTAATCATTAAGGTCATCAAGAAAATATGCATAAGTGTGTTATGTCCTAAATGCTTCAAAATCATATGTAACATGGGGAAGGTAAGTATGCCACCAATATTAGACATGGGGAAGGTATCTAAGGACTGTGAAGGTGATCTTCCAAACAATTGAAATTGTTTGAAAACAATAATAACTTTGTAGAAAAATTAATCATTTCTCCAAAGCATCTACATCCATTTGGCCTTTGATTAAAGGAATGACAATGTTAACCTGTACCTTGAAGGGCATCATACCTTTGAAGTGAGTTCCCATTGAAGGTTCCTATGTCGCCATTGGGAGTCATCAAAAGATCTAGAGAAACTTATCCATCATCTTGCTCCTTTGTCACATGTGGCTTTCCTCGAGCAACAACCTAATATGATCTCCTATTCTATTTTCTTTCCTTTTTCCCATCATGGAAGGAAAATTGGGATCGTGAGGGTGGTGTTCACCGAGCTAGATTAGTTCAAGTCCCAACTCCTTGAACCTTGACCTCATTGAAGACATACACAAAAAGAAAACAAATACTAGATTGCTCTTATATCAATAATCTAGATTATGTGGAGACTAGAATGAATATAGAAATATATGGGGAATCACATAATTTTTTTGCAAAATCCATAATAATATAGTGAAACCCAAATTCTATTAATGAATGAAATAGAAAAACACTACAATAGTCAAAGTAGTACAAACTTGTTGGAGTGGCATTAACTTACATATAAAGAGAGATGTGTCATCTACACTCATTCAAAAGAAGCACATTGCAGGATGTCCAAGCAACATTTTAGCATAAAGTATAAAACCTTAAGAGGGAAAGGGTCATGAAGATCAAAATCCTGTCTTTAGGAGAGGAGGTGGTGAAAATAATGCAAGCCAAAAACAACCTAATTGAAACATCAACTTCTTAGGATCACAACTTTCGCATACAAACTTTATTTGGAACCTTTCTTTGATGAGTACAAAACTTATTTGATTCTCTATGTCTTTAGAAAATCCTGCAATCTTTGACAAATCTTACAATTTTCAATTGCAAGATTATATCTACTACCACAAGTAAGTGGGAAATACCAAAAAAAAAAAAAATACATCAAAAATTACAGAACATGTAATAATATAATAGAGCTACCAATATAAGTCATTTAGAGTCAATAGAAAAAGTCGATGACCACCTATATTTACAGGGATCAAAAAGTGTTTCTCACATCAATAATAAGTAAGCTAATTAAAAAAATATTTAAAAATATTATTGAGAAGTAGATATTTATATGAACGCGAAGCTAATTGTTTTTCACATTTTTTTAAGTTAACTTTTGTCTTTGTAAACTAAAAGGAATTAATATATACATTATTTGTTTAACAAAATGAAGAACTGCAATTTTAGAGAAGTCATTTAGTGTTAATAGAAAAGTATATGACCACCTATATTTACAAAAAGTGTTTCTCAGGAATTAATATATAAATTATTTGTTTAACAGAATGAAGAAGTGCAATTTTAAAGAAGTCATTTAGTGTTAATAAAAAATAGTCGATTACCACCTATATTTACAAAAAGTGTTTCTCACATGACTAATTAATAAGTAAGATAGTTCACATGACTAATTATTAAGTAAGATAGTTAAAAAAACATTTAAAGATATTATTGAAAGGTAGATATTTATACGAAGGTGATGTTGATTGTTTTTCATATACTTTTTAATTAACTTTTGTCTTTGTAAACTAAAAGGAATTAATATATACATTATTTGTTGAACAAAATGAAGAATTGCAATTTTAAGGAAGGAAGATGGAAGAGAATCATCTTTATTCTTTCACATGCAAGTTTATTTTTTTCTTTGAAACAATAAATAAATGTTAAATGTTGACTGTACCAGTTATTTTGATGGGTTTATAGTTAGTTTACTCTCTATATAATTAGAGTTTAAAATAATCCGCCTGTAGTCATATCCTTAAATATGGTTAAAAGTAAAATATATGTATGTTTSAGCTCGATATCGATAAATACTCATACCCTTAAATACGGTTAAAAGTAAAATATATGTATGTTTGAGCTCGATATCCATAAACACTAATGGCCAAGTATTTAATTTTTTCTTACAATTAACACAGTTTTGATRGAGTGGTGAGGTYATTGAACGTTAAATTCTCTATCACGACATGAATGGTACGTCWTTAGAGGATAAGATAAAGCAAGTTTCAAGAGAATTTGGCGAAATAAACACCTTTTATCACAATATTCCTCTGCATGTTGCCATGCAAATTTGTTCGCTACCGTCGTCCCCTTCAGCCTGTGTATTCGCTTAAATAAAATATACCTGCTTTCGGTTTCTTAATTGATTCCACCTACAGATTTACTTTTCGTCATCGCAGGAATGAATGATATGAAAACAAAGCACATGAAGACGAGACTCATGGATTATAATGCTTTCGTTTAAACGTCAGTTTCATAACCGCCAAAAGATCAAATTTGTTTTCTGCTTCACGCCGGACAACCTTAAGCTGCCTTATTTTATTTCTGTATTCTGACGCTTTTGGGCCACATCACCGCCAAAGGCTCATACTTTTGACTCGAACAGCGCGGAGAAAACTCTTTCAGACTTCCTCTTTCACACTGTAGCAAAACCTAAAATGCCACATGTGATTACGAGCATAAAAGATTGCGTATCTTATTAACATGTCGCAAATTCGTAATGTTGGTTTCATTTTGTTGTCGCCAAATCATGTAAAGTAGGCGCCAGTTCCTCGTTCGTACATTCCTACACATAAGCACATACATAATCAACTTGGAGTATGTATGTCAGGCATAGAGCTTTCCAGGGAATGTATTAGGGTTTGCAAAAAGGAATAAATAATGGCATGACGTGCTTCAAATCCCACTTGTTCAATACATCTCATCGTTACTTGAGCTGGCCAAGATACCGGCCCTCTCCATGTTGTATAATAAATCAGTTTAAATCTCCAATAGTAGGATAGTTTTTAAGTTTTGTTTTCTTCTGGTCCATGATCAACATAGGACTTGCATAATTAAAGCCTGGCCGTATTTTATCAGGGCCTTCAGCTGATTTTGGCCGCGGATTTGGTCATTCGAAGCAGATTTCTTGTTTTTTTGGTGGGGGCGAGGTGATTTTTACAGAAGCTGCTCTGTTTCTTTGAAGAAGAAACGTATCAAGGAAGAAGTTGTATCTGGGCCGTTTATTTGAGATCGATAGACCTTGTTGGAATCGACCGAAGTCTGGCCAGATTTACCTGAAGAATCCATAGCTTCTACTTTGTAGCGTTTCTTGTTGCATTTCTGTAGGGTGAAACAGTAAAGTTTGGTGAAGATTTAGCAGTATGGCCCCCATGTCTTTGCCTCCCGGCTTTAGATTTCATCCAACGGATGAAGAACTAGTAGCTTATTATTTGAAAAGGAAAGTTCATTGTTGGAAGATAGAGCTCGACATTATTCCCGAGGTTGATCTCTACAAGTGTGAGCCATGGGACTTGCCTGGTAAGTTACATCATCTTTGTTGTTGATTGTGAATTGCGTTCTGAATATTTAGTAATGTAAACCCTGTTCGCCTAAAAAGATCTAAATAAATTTAGATTTCTGAGTATTTCATCTCACTGTCTTTAAATATTGAGCTCAAGAGTTCGTCGTGACATTTCCTGTTGTATGCAGAGAAATCCTTTCTTCCTGGAAGAGATCTTGAGTGGTATTTTTTTAGCCCTAGGGATAGGAAGTACCCAAACGGGTCAAGAACAAACAGAGCCACGGAAGCTGGTTACTGGAAGGCTACCGGAAAAGATCGTAAAGTTTGCTCTCATATGCGTGCAATTGGAATGAAGAAAACTCTTGTATTTTATAGAGGTCGGGCGCCTCATGGTTCTCGAACAGACTGGGTTATGCATGAATATCGTCTCGACGAGAAGGAATGCGAAGCCTCGGCATCTGTACTGGTATGTGGGTTTTATTGATGATGTTTTTGTCTTTTCCTGAGGGACCAAAAGAATGAAATTCAGAAGAAAAAGTATACGAAATTAGTTGTGTTTGCTCACCTAGATTCAATTCACGAGACCTTGAAGTAAAAAAGACATAGCAATTAGTTAATACTATCAAACATCAGAATTTACATATATGAACTTGTTTATGGTTTCAATAACGATATTTCCTTTGGTATTTTTGAATGTCTCGTACTGTATGGCTAATCATTGCACGAAGAGATGCTCTTAGCGCTACTGTAAAGAAGAACCAAAAGAAAATTGAGATGCTCTTACATCTGATCGGAAAAAAAAATGATTCGCGAGGATAAATATATGCTAATCTAATTAATTGTTCGAATATTTTGAGCTGCGCGAACTCGTAAAGCGTATGCCATAATAATTTGGCATTTGCTCCAGAGAGAATAATTTACGAAACCGTACGAAATAAAAAAAATCTAAACATTGTTTTCATGAAAAGCTGCAGTATTTCGATTTCTAAAGTACCTCGATGTATCTAAATATGTCTAAGTGAATGTAAAGCCCTAAATAAGCCTAATTGGATGTAAAACCCACAGGATGCTTATGCTTTATGCCGAGTTTTCAAGAAAACTGGGCCGGGGCCAAGGATCGCAGAACAGTACGGCGCACCAGTTCAGAATGACTTCACGTGTGAAATGGGTCGTTTGTGTAATAAAAACGTGCTTTTGTCAGCGCAAGAGCAATATGAAGAGAATCCATCACCAGCGTCGCAGGAGGAGGATCAAACTAATTCAAGAGAAACATCTTCCGAAATTATAAACGACATAAATGTGGATGATGGAGCTTCAAAGAAAATGTTTCAATTACTGCGTTATGATACTGCCAATTGCAGTTTCCCCTCACTCAATGAGTCCACGAACCATCCTAAGGTTTGAAAACCAGATTCTTCACTACAGTAAACCGTGTTTAACACTTTTTTTTTTTCTTTTCTTATTTAAGGCTTTTCATCCGTGTGTTTAATCTTATTAATATGTTTTACCTTGGGTTTTGCAGGTTGAGCATAATGAGCCCAAATGCCCACCTATGGAGGTCGACAGTTTTCCTCATATTAAAACCTGTCTAAGCCTTTCTGACTCTAGAATTCTCAGCACATATTTACATGGCCAACAATATCATTCATCTGTCGAAGAAGCAGAGATATTAGAACAACTTTATCGAGATGCGCAGACATCTCAGGAAAATAATTATATAAGCCAATTTATTAACAGTGATGTTGCAGATATACAGAATAATGAAGACTCTCTTCAACTCGATGATTTAATCTCTGGATGGAACACAGAAAAGGATCATAAAAAAACCGGCAACTACAACAAACAAGAAGCGTCCGGTTTGTTTTCAGTGAATAGTTTTGTTTCACAAGACTATAATTCTGAGAATCTCTTTGACAGCCAGCCAGACGAGCTCCTCTTCTTTAACCGTTTTCTGAGGCAGAATTCCAACCCTGAAAGGTGTTATATTTAGGGCAAAAGCAGTGTCAAACTGGTATTTTGTGTGAGGTGTAAATTATTAGTGGAAGCTGTAAGTTACACTCAATTCATTGATAGCTTAGTACATGTAAATGTAGTAGATGTAGAGACTATAAACTTTAATTATTGATGTACAAACATTAAGTATTGATGTACAAAGTATAAAACAACTTAAAGACTGTCTATCAGACACTTTCTAGAGAGGAATGTGCTCTTCAATAGATAGCATGTTCTGGATTATTTTCCGTTTGATATAATAAGTTAAAACCATTTTTTTAGTTATATACATGTGTCGGTCCTTGTGTTATAAAGCTGCCTGCTAAGCAAGTAGCCTCAAAGATTAAATAATTTATAGTTGAGAGGGAACTTTAATGATTTTGAAGGCTTTTGTAGGTCCAGAGAAAATCTTTGTAAATTGTAATATTCTGTTGGTTCGCTTCATTTGATTGTTTCTGGCTGCAGACCGTGTGCTTTAGATTATAAGATGTTTCCTTTTAATTGAATTGTGAATATTTCTCTGCCACAAAATAAAACACGGTCAGCAGGCTTCTTCCTAATTGAATTGTGAACACTGCTCTACTACTGAATGAAACATTGCCATACAATCTTGTAGTTGGGCACCTTGTCTTCCCTGAATTCATACAACTCGACTCTGGCCGCTGAAAACGAAACTGGTTTTAGATCCACTTGCCACTAAAAACGCAACCGGTTTTGTATCCATAAACACTGCAGCCGTGTGTGTTCCTGGTAATGATCTTGGCAGTGACGTTGAGTTCTCCATGGAATCTGTGGGGGATTTAACGCGTCGTTATGGGTTAAGATTTTCAACAGTTTATTAGCAATTAGAGATTTTTATCAGATTTGTGACAGGATAAAAGAGATTCAGTTTATTACAGATTGAAGCAATTAAATTACTCCGTTTGTTAGAAGTGATTAAATTACTTCCTTTGCTGGAAGATTAGATTACTCAGGTTTCAACTAATTAAATTACTCCGTTTTCTCTAGAAGATTAGGTTAGTGCATTCTTTCTAAAATCATCTTAAGATTAGCGCTACAAAAAAACAATAAGCACAGGAGCATGCCTTCACATTTTGGAACAAACAGATGGTTATTATTGCAGTGATGATTGCAGTGCTCCAGAGTGTATAATGACTAATAAGTTTTTATAGCTCATCTTAATTGGGTTAACTTTATTTTCTGTAAATTATTCAAGTGAACTCTTTGGACGATCTCATCATATTAGCTAATTTTTCTATGTTCAGGCATTACTGATAACATATTATTTATGAAATTTTCATAAGTTTTTGAATTTTTTTCCATTGTATCTGTTTTGACGCATTGTTTTCCATTCATTACGTGGAAAGGCGTACACCTATTGATAATGGGCAGGATTAATGATTTTTTAACTTTATTTAATCTTAAACCCTAATCTTATGGCTATGCATTGAAGATGCTGGCATATTCTTAGTCGTCCTCCAAAATCAATGGGTCAGATTTATTGTTCATAACTTTCTTGCATTTATGAAGGCATTCGTTAACATGTTTACTTTCTAAAATTTACCTAATCACATTAAAAAATTATTGTAAGGATATGTAATTGCCACGTTTAAATGATTAAGTAGAATTAAACCATACAACCAAACGTTTCATATTACCACAGATGGATTAAAAATTACCACAAACATTTTATGACACAAGTTCTCAGCCAATACCTTTTGCATTCTCAACTGCGAGTTAGCGGCTGTACTAGTTTTATTTTACAAGTAACTTTGAACTTCGTCTTCAAGTATCATTCCTCGCATATTATACTTGAATCAATCTAATATCTCATATATATGTTCATGTAACAGTTACACTTGAAAAAAATAAGATAGTAGAAAGATGAAAAAGTAAAAGATGATATATTATCTTTGAATCTATCTAATATATGTTCATGCAACAGTTACACTTTCAAAAAAAATAAGATAGTAGAAAGATGAAAAGTAAAAGAAACTTCACATTCAATCATCATTCAATATTTAACTTGCTATTTTTAATCCACATTCACATTAAAAAAATAGAACAACACAGCTGAAAAACAGCTGGTCCATGCTACTGCCTTTACAAATTTGTTCCGACAAGAACTTAACCAACAAAATTTCATGAAACGTGAATCCAATTAGTAAACTATACCTTTCCCTCCATTTACTCCTCCATGGACGTCATATGTCAACATCTAACATTATAAAGTTTGAAGCCCCCATAACATTACCAACGAGAGTTTAAACCCAATAAAAAAATCCGTTACATCAATCACCTGTTAAATGATCCCATGATTTAATGGAAAACTTGGGCGATCACGAGGGGGACAGCAAGCAACGCCGTCTATGTATGGCCGTATGAGTTTAGAGTTTATGCAATATTGGGAAGTCCTTGTCTAATTGTTTTATCAAATGGTTTTTTTATGGAAATTTGAAGACATACATCTCTAAGAAATTATTATTTTTAATTATTTAAAATTTATTTGTGAATGTAGAAATGGATTCAGTATGCTGAAAATTTTTTTAGGCATTTAAATTATACAAAATTAATTACTCAAATATAAGGATGGAACAATTTCTCATCTAATTTCACTCAAATATCCCAAAACAAATTAAAAAAAAAAGACATAAATCTTCAAGAAATCACTATTTTTAATTATTTAAAATTTATTTATGAATGCAGAAATAAATTCAGCATGCTGAAAAAAAATTTAAACACTTAAATTATACAAAAATAATTACTCAAATATAAAGATGAAACAATTTCTCAAAAAATTTCACTCAAATATCCCAAAACAAATTACAAAAAAAAAATCATTTTATAAAATGTTTAAACAACAACTAATTAAAAATAAAAAATAAATACATATCAGCTAAATTCATTATATCTATTTCTTATAAGAAAAAATATAAAACATTTAAATTGTAATGCCAAGTCTAACTTAAGGATATGAAGCAACGACAATCAGACATGTCTTTTTTGGATGGTGATATATATTTATTTTATAACTATTGGAAATCTATTTTATTTTTTATTACATCTAATTACTTTAGATATAGTTTTTGAGGTCTAGGGTATTAGGTGAGGGAATGGGTTGTTAAAGCACTTCATAAGTGAAAGTTATTCGATTCAAACCTTTAGAAACACCTCAAATCCATTCATATTAAGAACTGATGCTCTCCAAAATCATATAATATACAACTTTAAAAAACATAATTTCTATATTAACTAAGCATAATATCACATTAAAGTTCACAACCCTTTTTATCATATCAGACATTCCAAAGAACAAATAATTTAAACCTTACTTTATTAATTAAATAATTCAGAAAATAACAACATAAAACATATAATATACAACTTTAAAAAACATAATTTCTATATTAACTAAGCATAATATCACAGTAAAGTTTTCACAGCCCTTTTTATCATATCAGACATTCCAAAGAACAAATAATTTAAACCTTACTTTATTAATTAAATAATTCAAAGAATAACAGCATAAAACACTTAAGAGAAGAGAAGATTACTAATAAGGAAGAGGAGATAACTCTTCTTGCTCACCATTCACAAGTATATGAATAGAGGTTCACCAATAATGTCCATAAGGTGTTGACTGATAATCATCGATTTACTGAAAAAAGAAAATGTAAAGACAATGAGAACATGGGCAAAGTGTAAATGGAAACTACCAAATTGCGTTAACTCTCTAAATCTCAATAACCGACAATTCATGAGATTTGATAGACGTTGAAGAAATATTGGCAATGGGAAAATCTTTACCAACTCAACAAGACAACACACCATAACAGAATGCCTGCAAGTGAAAGGAACTAGCCATTCCAATGTAAAAGAGATTATATCTTGCCCGTCTTCTGCCCAAAATGTAATTTCGTTCACGTGTTTTTCTTATTGGTTATGCAGCGCCCTAAGTGTTGATAGACAGATGGGTAGCTGTAATTTTGTTATGAATTTTTGTTAAATATTTGGTACGAGAGAAATATAGAAGGTGTGTACATATTTTTTTTTTTGGATTTGAATTTATAATCTCTTATTAAAAAACATATATACTTAAATTATATTCATATTGTACTAGATATTTATTAAAAAACTTATTTTTCTCACCTTCCTTTCTTTACCTAAACCTCTAATACATGCATTCTCACCCATGGAGCATAAAACATATATTGCAAATTTCTCACCCATGGAACATAAAACATATATTGCAAATCTTAAAAGAGAAGTCTTATTAAGGTATATCCACAACGATCAATGTGCACACCAATGCCATTGCAATATTGGCATGCATTTCAATCTTTATAAAAGCATATGATCTACCTTACATACATTACATTTATCAACCCGTCAGACCTATATATAAGAGGTAACAACTGCTGGTATAACAGAGTATTTATCTAACACAGGAATTTGGACTATGTGTTAAAGCTCTAGATGGATCAGTAACAGGAATTTGGACTATGTATTAAAGCTATAGATGGATCAGTAACGAGGAATTTGGAATATGTCTTAAAGATCTAGATGGATCAGAACATCGTTAGAAGCCTCTAGATGGATCAGAACTTCGGTAGAAGCTGCGCAGGGTTGGGGTTTTGATAACATGAAACTATAGTTTCTTGCAAAATCTATTAGGTTAAAGTTATTGCGAAGGTAGATTTATACTAAGATATTACTTGCTAAGGAAACAGGTGGAAAATCTGACACGAAACGTTATGATACTAGATATACAATCCTCCATGGACAACGATCACTAGAAAATGATTCAGGGGGAAGCAACTTACATGGTTTGTGCCACACCCTGATGTTCTGAGCATGTCTTGATGTGGTGAATAGATACCGGGCATATAACGCAATTCTGCTCGCATGTGTGGACCCTGCAATTGGAACCGATGCGCCCATATCATGTTGAATTGTAACATCTGCATTCTTTTTCAGGGTCGGCAATAAAAATCCGGGACAAGTTGATGCGAATTTTCGTATAAGATATATAACACATAACCTACATATAGCATTTCTCGCAACCTTAAACCCTCCCTCACATTCTATATGTTTCCCTATGGATTCCCCCTCACATTCTATATGTCTCCCTATGGATTGTAAATTGAAGAATATGAACTCCGGAAATAACAAAAATGAATAACTTTAACCATGCCCTAACGTTTTCGCTCAAGCTTACGCGGATCGAGAATAGTTAAAGATATTCTTCACTAGTAAATATAATATATAAATTAAATTAAACAATTATGGGTTTTATTAATATTTGTGAAATGATATCTTTTCATCATTGTTTTAAGAAACTTCTTTTACAATCTAATATGAAGGATATGTTTACTGTAATATAACATAGGATTCGTTCGGATAGGTTAAAAAAAAATTAAAAAACAAA
>JASDQU010380727.1:0-11199 GCA_032191745.1 Picea mariana | reverse complement strand
TCAACCTTGTGAGCATCAGAAACAAAACTTGCAAACAATCAAGTCTTCAAAAACCAGTGCTCTGATACCAACTTGATCTAAAAATGAAGAAGACTTGAAATCTTGAAATTATTTGCAAGTGGCAGCCCATGACTGGGCCACGTGGCACCCAATCATTGACCAGAAAATTACCACGTGTCGACATAGGATTCATCCAACATCTGTCAACCAGAATCTTCCATGTCACCATATGTACGGTCGTACGGTTCTGCCACGTCAGCCTGTACGGACTGTACAGTCAGCATCATTTTTTTTGCATGTTTGACTTTGTGAACAGATTGCAATATCTCTCGCTCCCGACATCCGTTTGAGACGAAATGAGTTGCGTTGGGTTCACAACGACAAGGCCTATGCTCTCATCTAGTTTGAAGTGATTCCGAGCACTTTGAATTTTTGAGCAAAATTTGATCCCCTGATCAGAATTTGAGCTAGGTTGCTTTGATTAGTTTTCTTTTTCTTCATTACAACCACATGTTGCATTATTTTGTTGTAACATAATACCTTTGTATTTCAGATTTTCCTATTATCCCTTAGTGAAAAGAAAATTTCCACCTGGGACCCTAATTTTTACTTGCCAATAGGGGTTTCTCTTGCAAATTTGAGTGCATTGTTTGGAAAAGAGTTTGTTGTCTCATATTTCTAAGTTTGAATGTGAGTTATTTATGTTTAAATCAAAAAAAAAATCAACATTTAGTACTTTGGTTTATTTACTTGCATTTATCATAATTTCATTTCAGTATTTTCTTTTCCAATTATTTTTCATCACTTTAATTTCAGTAGTTGATTTGTCATACAACCACCAACACACAAGGCACACCTAAAGCTTATGCTTGGTTCAAACTTCCAAGCTCAAACATAAAAATAACATGTAACTGAACAAGTAGTTGCACCCATTGTTGACACGTAGTGGGAAGACCCAGGATTCAACATTAATTCACCAACAAAACCCTCAGATACCGGCCCTTCCGCCATCACCCACAAGCAAGTGAAGTCTCACCCGAGGTGTCTATGGGAACTGCAGGAACCAGGTTTCTGCAGTCATGAAGGGATGGGAGGAATTCATCGTAACCCTTACACTTATCATTAGTTCATTATACCATTTATCATGTGCACAGAAACATCATAACATGTAAAACATTCAATATATGTGCACAATAAACAAAACAATCACATCATAACACATAGGCACCATATTTAACGTGGTTCGCTTAAGATGAGATACATCCACAATGATCACCTTCTTATATTATTCATAATCATCTCTTATAAAATATGTGCATTGTGCTCATACATTGTGCCCTTGTCATTCTCCTATCCTTCTATCTGTCTCTCTTTAGTCTTACATTCGCGCATACAGAGTGTACTTATCTCTCCTTACTCCTTTACATGTTATTCACATTCACTATTCAGCTCATATTTTCCTCTATCCCAAAAAAACCCTTACATATTTATACTATTACATTAGGGATTAGCCCTTTTCGATGGACCAAAATTCCTAACGGCTTACAACTATCTTACTTTATTTGTGCACGTTGATCCTTGAAATTGATCAACTACCTTTCTGTATTTTGCACGTGTTGCGCAGTTCCCAAAACTGGTCCTAAAAAATCTTGTCCCAACATGCCCCCAACACTCACTTGTGGATCATCTCGAGCCACTTGGGCCTTCTGTTGTGCTCCCTTCAATGTCGCAACGAGCTCCTCAAAATTTTCTTTTGTGGTTGTGACCTTTTCCTTTACTTGTGCTTCTAGCGTCAAAATCCCCTCTACTTTATGCATGGTAATAGGGTTCTTAAGTTTTTTTGCACCATCTTGCGCTACTTGTTTTACCATGCCTTTTGCTGCTACAAGTTATTCTATCACCCTGAATGCTTCCTCCTACAGTGGATCGAGCTTTTGCGCAAGAGTCTATTGTTTAGCTCTGATTTGGTTTATCTCTTGGTGTAGCTACCTATTCTCCACTATGGCTGCCATTAGCTCTAGAGGTGGTAGAGTGATAATTATGTATTTGATCTTTTGCGCCTTCTCCTGTGCAGTCTGTAACCTCTAGTATAATGTTTGTAGCTCTGCATTCTCCAGCAACTGAGTCCATACTTGTGTGTTTTTTTCATACATATTTTCACATTCTTCCTCCAAACTCTTAATGCTCTCCACAGTGGTCATGGTTGTTTTCTCCCTTTTCTCTCTTTCTTTTGGTGGGGTACTTGGTGTAGTGAAAGCTTCCAAATCAACAATCTTCATGTAGAAGCCCTGAATGGATTCACTTATCTTTGTCACTTATTCTTCCAATGGGGCATCTTCTTCCATGTATACTTCCGGTATGTTGTTGTATACTTCCTATACTGCTTGGTGCAACCTCACTTGTCTCTATGCAACCCCATCCTATTCTTGCACTAATTTGTTGTATTTTGCGTGAATTCTTGCATTGTTCTCATTCACTTTGGCCAACTGCATAGAAGTTGACTCTGCGCGCAACTGAATTTCTTGTGTGACACTTGTCTGCAAGCTATGTAACAAGTTCACGGGTAACTGAGACAACACTAAGTCAATATGACTTAATTCTTGTGCTCGCTCCTGCATCTTTGTCATGGGGAATTCTATAGCCCCTGTTGATATCTTCATTATTTGACACTCTATTGATGTTGATAGTGGTTGCGATGTTGTCAATTGTGACTCTGTCATCTTTGTCGTGCTCTTGGTCTGTTCTTCTTCTATTGTTCGAACCGGCGTTATCGTGGTTGATTTCAAAATCCGTTGTAGTGTATCTATATGTGCATGCACATTCGTATGTATCTCCTCGTGCTTCTGCATAGCTCACAGAAATGATTCTTCAGTTACTTCTTTGACCTGGTCCCCAATCTTTTCCAAGTCATCCTTAGTCAAAGCTTGGATCGCTACTTCCTTGAAGGCTTTCCTCTTCTTGTGTTTGTGTGTTGATCACTCCTTAGGGTGCTCCTTTCTTGATTCGGATTATTTTGAGAACAAAATGAAGGTAGAGATATAACAATTAAATATACATAGATATTGCAATAAACACAGAAATACAATAATGCACAATTTTTATTAATGAGAGAATGTACAGAAACTGTAAAATTACAGAGTGAATGACTCGCTAGAATGGTGGCAGCTTATCTCTGAGAAGAGGTATGATGGATACGCTCATTCGAAAGAAGATGATGATGGTTACAATGAATCTCTAGAGGCCTTTTTAGCATAAATAAAATCCAAAACCCTAACCTTTGAAGATGAAATGCTAAAAGGTTTGCGGGCCTCAATGGGGGTAGTTGGTACGTCAACTTCCCAAGGGCATAAATTTTTCATACAATCTTTGTTTGGGGCGCACAATAGCTCGTTTGAAAGGTCTATCCGAGGACTACACATTTTTTTTCCACACTCTATATAAATTCTACAATGTGACTGTGACAGGCCCAAAAAACATTGTTTAGGGCCTCAAAACGGCCCTAGAAGTTTAGGACCGAAAAAGTTGTAGAAAATATGCCAAGGTGGAAACCCTTTTAAGCCAGTGGAATAGGTGGGTGGCCACCAATTTCCACCTAGATCAATCCTCCCCCCTTAGGAAGAAATGGTCTCCATTGCGTGAATTCCTCGTGGAATATTTTGTTGAATCTGAGCCTTGGTGAGTTGCTTGCCTTGCTGAAGAAGTTGTTCGGCTTAGCTTATTGAAGGTTTTTATGAACCTATTGTTGAAGGGGTTGGATCTATTTAAACAATATAGCTTCATGATCTTCCGAAGTGTGGGAGAAATCTATCGGTGAATATGTAGCATGAAGAACATGAAGGGATTTATCATAACTTGGTTTGACTGGGCAGTGTGGAGGCACCCACGTAGGTGCAGTAGGAATATCTTGGTGCTCTTCTACAATCTTGTTGATCTGATTTTGTTGGATAGAAGGGTCTTGGGTTGACATTGCAGTGGCTTCAATTTCCTTCTCTTCTAACCAGGTTGTGAAGAAGATAAAGTTTTTGGTATGAGAGATTACTTTGCGACAATGTTTCATCATTATAGTAGTCGGAACTACCTCTGGTATCTTGTAGGGATGACCCCCCAGAGTAACAATGATGCTACGGGATCAAGACTCATAAACAGCATGATGCATCCACATTTATGGTTGGACTAACATAATTTCAATGGGGAAACATCACAGAGTACCTCATCCTTGAAAGGCTTTATTTTGTATGATAGGTGGCAGTGTTGGCTGACATGAAGATCTCATCCTTGGAGAAGCCATCTGATGTTGTATGGCTACAGATGTGGTGTTGTTGACAAATCCAACTGCTTGATGACCTCTGTTGAGATGAGGTTCTTCTGGTTTCTACTATCAACAATAAAATGCAGCGGGGTCCCCTTCACCCACATCTATGAATGGAAAAGGCGCTCATCCTCCTCAGGATCCTCTGGTTCTTCCGGTTGGATTATTGCGGTCATGACAATAGTAGTGGGTTCTACACCAATGATTTGTCTCCTTTTATTATTGTCTGAATCAGAGTTTGAGTCAGGGTTCAGCTTTATTTCTTTGAGCTCGGCCACCAATGGTTGTTTTGAGAGACATTCATTGGTGTTGTGCCAAGGGATTTTGTGGAAGTCACACCACTTCCCAGTGTCCTTGTTTGTCTTCATGTTACCCTTATTTTCCTATGGCTTGGACTAGTTGTCTTGAGGTTGATTACTCTATGAGTTAGTGTTTCCTTTACCATACTTTGGTTGTTGTGGATTTGCATAACCAAATTCCCACTTGTTTTGTTGCTTAAATTTATGCTCGATTTTGACAGCATATCTATAAGCGGCTCCCATTGATAAGATGTCAAGAAACTTCATTTCATTTTGGATGTACCTGTGTAGAGCCTCATGGTATTTCAGAACCATATGTAAATCAGAGTTTTTGATACCCATCTTGGTGCGCAAGGTATGGAAGGTATTTGTGAACTCCGACATTATTTGGTCTTGCTATTGATGTAGTGTGGTCCATCTCATGTATTGGTCATCATAGTTTCCCACAAGGTAATATTGTTCCTTGAATCCATCCATAAAAAAAATCCCAAGTGGGCTCGACCCCAAATATTCTAGACTCCTCTGTATAATTTTTATCCCAGTAATTTTCCCACCAATGTTTAACATGGGGGAGATCCTTGAGTGCAAAGGTGATCTTTTCTCTGTCGGAATAATTGTGAATAGAGAAATAACCTTCTAGCAAATTTAACCATTTTTTCCAAAGCATCAACATCGATTTGACCTTCAAATACGGGAATATCAAAATTAAATTCTACCTTGAATGGGGTAGTGTCTCCAAAGTGACTGCTTGATGAAGATGCACATGTTATTGTCGGCAATCATTGAAGGATTTGGGAAAAATTCTCTAACATCTTGTTCCTCTGTTGCGTGAGGGTTTCCGCAAGCAACATCTTGATGGGATATTATTCTCCCGCGTCTCTCTTTTCTTTCGCCATGGGAGGTTTCTTGGTCTAGCAAGAGTGGTTGTCCTCAATAGAAATTATCTCAAGACCCGACTCTCTATACCATGACCTCGTCAAGAACATACACTAAGAAACAACAAGGAGTGGCCTGCTCTGATACCACTGATCCGGATTATTTTGAGAATGAAATTAAGGTAGAGATATAAAAATGAAATATATAGAGATATTTCAATAAACACAGAAATATAGTAATGCACAATTTTTATTAATGAGAGAATGTATCGAAGCTGTAAAATTACAGAGTGAATGACTTTCTAGAATGGTGGCACCTTATCTCTAAGAAGAGATGTGATGGCTACGCTCATTCGCAAGAAGATGATGATGGTTACAATGAAGCTCTAGAGGCCTTTTAAACATAAATAAAATCCAAAACCCTAACCCCAAAAGATGAAATGCCAAAAGGTTTGCGGGTCCCGAAAGGGGTAGTTGGTACATCAACTTCCTAAGGGAATAAATTTTGCATACGATCTTCATTTGGGGAGCACTATAACTCGTTTGAAATGTTTATCCAATGAAGACAATGTTTTTAGTCACACTTTGGCTAAATCCTATAGTGTGATTGTGGCGAGACCAAAAAAACATTATTTAGGGCCTCAAAACGGCCCCGAAAGTTTAGGACCCGAAAAGTTGTAGAAAAACTGCCAAGGTGTAAACCCTTGTTTTGAGCCAATGGAATAGGTGGGTGGCCAACGATTTCCACCTGGATTATTTATTTTCTCTCCGGTGGGAAGTTTTTTTTCAGTTTTGCTTGCACCATTTCCTTATGCTTCCTGCTCTTTTTCTTTTTCTTGATCTTTCCATGGTTGTTTTGTCTCCTTCTACGTTGTTTATGTCATGGGGGTTTTCCATTCTACATCTCAGTCATCTACATTTATATGGTGCGGTCCTACCTTAAATCGCACAATATATTTATATGCTTCCACTATCTGCGGTTGAATGTGCGGTGTATCATCAATGCATTGTTGGATTGTCTCCTTGTAGACATAGAAGGTGATGTTGTTTTCCATTTGTCTGTTCTTGTGTGTAGCATGCCACAATGAAACATACCTTGCTGCCAATTATGGTTTTTGCATGCCTTCTAGGAACTATGTCTCTTTTGGTTCCCTCCAAGCAACTAGAGCAATTAAGATTAATAACCAAGCATAATGGAGCTCCATTCCATTCTCCTATGCTTCCCTGCAGTCTGTTAGGAATTGGTTCACCAAGAATGTTTCCCAGTTCATCTGTACTCCTACTATGCACTTCTCCGTTGTTGCTATGACTCCTGCTAGCACCTGGTATTTGCGACATTTCCTAAGTAATTTGCAAGCCAGCACTTGCATCACAAATCTTATTGTATCATCATTGATAGTCGTGGCGTCTATTCTGCGCACTCCTCTATGTGTGCTATATTTTTCCTTCATTCTTTATGCTAATTATTTTTCCGTCATCTTGTCTCTGAAAAAAGGTAGAGGGTTTTCCCTTGTTGATGGCAATCCTATAATCCACGCAATAAATTGTGTGTCAATCGACACTGCCCTGTCTGACCATAGAAATCCTTTGTGGACACAACTTAACAATAACTTGACGCAAATATTTATCTCTGTGTTTTTTCCAAAATGAGGGATCTCCAACAGGTTCAATATTCATGTTCTTTGCAGTCTTGTGGCCCATTCTTGTAGCTCGACTGTGATTATAAGTGAATCTAGGCTAGATGATGTGTGCAAGTAATTGTCTGGTGCTAGTTCTGGAAATTTCTTCGGATCTTTCAAGTCATGGTCTGAAAACCTTAGGCTTCCTACGGCACCCAACATATCTCCTTTGACGGTGACCCCAAGTGGAATCATCGGTGTAACAAGGTCATACTTCACCTCTTTCTATAGTCTAACTTTCTTGGTTGTAGGCTTCATAGGTGGCACATACGCTCTGGGAAATTTTCACAAGCTTGTTGCTTCCGCTCTCGAGATTTCTTCCTGCACCAGCATTTTTTCCTACTTAGTGCATGGTTTCTTCATTCCTAATGTGGAATATCATGTCTTTGGCGGTGCCATGACTTTTTGTACTTTGATTTCGTCTGCAACACACTTGAATCTCTCTTTTGTGAGCTTTGGCTCTTTGTTCTCTGCAAATGTCAAGCAACAATAACCCTTACTCATTGCCCCCTATTTTTATTTTATAGGTTGTTGCCAGTTGTTATCTTACCCTCCACGCCGATAATTCTCAGTCCCATCTGATTGTATTCACATTCAATTCCTTCCATATTCTGCATTAAATTTGTATATTTCGATGGATCATGGTCTAGATTTGCCAACCTATCAAGATCTTCATCACTTCTTTTCATTTATGACTACTCATTCCCATCATCTTGCCATGATGTTTTCTCTTTAATTCATTTTCGCGTCCTTTGTGCAGGTCTTTATCTTGTTTCTTCAATTCTCATTTCTGCACATAGTTCAATTTTCCTTCATGTCTACAACATTTTCTTATTCATCTTTGACTCTTTGAACGATGCCCAATTTTGAACTTTATCTCTTCAAATGTTTATTATGGCTTGCCTCAAGATATTTTATTTTATTTTTCTTTTCTTTTTCTTTTTCTTTTTCTCTATAATACAATATAATAAAAATACTATGGTACACATATTGCGTGCTCAGACTAGTGTGTGGAAGCACAGTTGTACCTATATTGTTTTAGCCAACTACCATTTACGATCCCTTCAATCCTTTCCCCATTCAATTTCTCTAAATGAAAATCACCTACTACTATCACAAATATTATCACATATGGACCCAACCAGTGCATTTGGAACTTTCCAGGGTGATGAAAAAATTTGTTGTCATAGAGAAAAACCAAGCCTCCTATATGGAACCTTTTATGTTAATATGTATGTCATACCATTCCTTTTCATGCACTTTCTAAACTTGTTGATGAAATATTGGGATGAAGCGGTCTTCCTCCAGTTCCACTAACTCTGCCAGTCTTTTATCTACTACGTCGGAATCTATAATCTTTGTCAGCGCTGCAAGGAGTAGACTCAACACAATGAATTCCATGGGCATAACTGCTTCTTGGCCATATACTAATCGGAATGGTGTATGTCCTGACAGCTTCTTACATGTATTCTGATATGCCCATAGTACTACAGGAATCCTCAAACCCTAATCATCTCGATTTACATTACATATGTTCGTCAATGCATGCTCCAGGATCTTGTTAAATGCTTCCACTATTCCATTCGCATGAGGATGATAAGGTGTGCTCTTCTAGTGGTGAATATGAAATTCTTCTTTCAAAGCAACAATCATTCTATTCAAGAAATATGTTCCCTGGTCACTCATAAGATCACTCATAAGGATTCTCGGACATCCAAACCTCGTAATATCATTCTCAAAGAGAAAGCATGCAGCAGTCTCAGCGCTGCAATCTCTGACAGGTTCTGCTTCAACCCGTCGAGTCAAATAATCTGTCGCAATGATTATATATCTTGATCCTGACCTTTTTTTGGGTGGGTTGATCATTCTAATGAAATAAATTGTCCATTTATCAAAATCATGCAATGTGACTTGCGGTATCAAAGGCATCTCATCTCTTCTGAATGGCTTTCCAACTCTCTAACAGACATCACATGTCTGACAGAACTCCTTAGCATCCTTATGAAGGGTGGGCCACCAAAGTCCTGTGCACAAAATCCTTTGAGTTGTCACTTTCCCTGCATAGTGGCCTCCCACAACTCCTTCATGTGCCTTTAATAATATCATAGTCCTTTCATGCTCCAATACACATCGTCGAAGAATACCATATGCACCTAACTTATACAAATTCCCCTCTATAAGTTGATAATATGTTACCTTTACTACTATTGTTTTCTTCTACGCAATTGTAAAGTTGGGTGGGGCTACTCATGTGCTCAAGAACTGGAAAATATCTACGAAGTAATCATCAACCATTTGTACTACGAACAAGTGCTCATCTGGTAGATTTTCATCCAAATTTAGTGCAACTTCCCCTGTTAATATGCGTGACAAATGATCAGGTCCTAAGTTCAATTTCCCTGGTTTCACAATTAGTTAAAATTCATACTCCTGAAATAGTAATAGCCATATACATATATTCCCCCCCCAACACTAGCTTATTGACTAAGTATCTCAACACAAAATGATATGTATACATCTTAAAATGTGATCCTAGGAAATAGTGCCTAAACTTATGTAGTGCATACACCATTGCTAGTCCTTCATGCTCTTTAGTAGTGTAATTATGTTCAGTGGTCGAAAATTTCCTACTGGAAAATGCAATGGGATGGTCCAAACCTCCTTCCCCTGGTTGAGCTAGAACTGTGCCTAACGCTATAGATGATGCATCTACATGGACATCGAATTCCTTCTTCCAATCTAGAAATACTAATATAGGCACGGTAACCAGTTTTTGCTTCAAGGTATCCAAACTTTGTTGACATTTCTCGTTCCATTGAAACTTGACCTCCTTCTTCAACAATTTTTCTAGTGGGGTTGTGATCTACGTGTATCCCTTAATAAACTTTCTATATTACCTCATATGACCCAATGTTTCTCACAGTTGTCACACTGACGTAGGTGGTGGAAAATATACAATAATAGCAATCTTCACATGATCAACCAAAATTCATTTTTTACATACTACATGACCCAATAGGATACCAAACGATGCATAGAAAATGCACTTATTCAAGTTCAAATAAATATGGAATTGTTTATATCTTTCCAACATCAAGCACAGAGTTTCAACATGGTCTTTTAGCAAACTGAACACTATCCAATCATCCAAATAGACTTCTAGGAATTTATGAATGAATTCATTAAAAGTTGCGACAACAACTCGAGAAAATATTACTGGTGCATTTTTCAACCCCAAACGGCATGACTGTATACTGATAGCATCCCCATTCTGTCAAAAATATTGTCTTATGCTTATCCTCATGTGCAATCTCAATTTGGTGATATCAAGAGAATCCATCAGTAAATGAATAAGCTTCTTGTCCTTCTACATTCTCCAAAATTTCATCTGTAAACGGAGAAGGAAATGGGTCATGTAAGCAAGCATCATTCAATTTCCACAGATCCACACAAATTCTGATTCCACCTATTTTCTTGTATGGAATCACCATCAGGATGATTCATTATGACTCTGTGACAGGTTCAATAATCTCAGCTTCCATCATCCTATCTATGTTTTCTTTCACTTTCTACGTATATACTAGGTTCAGCCGATACGGTCTTTGCTTCACTGGCTTGGCATCTGGCTTCAAAGGAATCTTCATCTCCCCTAACTCTCTAGCAATACCTTTCATTTCTAAGAATATAGTCAAAAAAATTGTTGGGTATGTGTTATATTCTTTGCATGTGTGTGTGTGTGTGGGCGCGTCAGATACGACAACTGCGGATTTGTAAATTAATCCCGGATTAAGGGATTAGGGTTTTGGTATCTATGGAATACCTAAAAACATTGTATATATTGTATGGCGAATGGTGAAATTCGATATAATGAAAATAAGAAAGGTTTTCCTGGTTGAGGGTTTCCGGTATAAAATCTCTGTGTACTCTCTGTATGAGCCATTGATTAATTTTTGTATTGCTTAAGAATCTATATGCATTGCTTTACTTCGCAGGTTTAAAAATTACATGTGGTATCAGAGCTCGTTTTTTGCTTCAGA
>JASDQU010380723.1:918-11199 GCA_032191745.1 Picea mariana | reverse complement strand
GGCTCTGGAGGCCTTTTTACAATAATCGGGAATGCCAAAAGTCCTAGACATCCAAAAACCTAACCCTAGGAGATGAAGCGCCAAAAGTCATGTGGGCCCCGTTTGGGTAAGTTGGTGCATCAACTTCCCGGGGTCGTAACTTTTGCATATGATCTCCGTTTTAGGCGTGTGATAGATTGTTGGAAAGGTATCATCGAGGAGATTCATTTTGGGGGCTCAATTATGCATTTGGCTATCATTGAGAACATCGATCTCGAAAAACCTTCATTTAGGCCCCTCAAAATGGCCCCGGAAGTGAAAACCTGCTAAAAATAGTAAATTGCCAAAATGGCCAGAAAATTGTTTTGAGCCATTTGGAAAATGTGGGTGGCCCCCGATATCCACCTGGACCAGATTTGTTCCTGTTGCAATTGGAGTTGGTGTTGGTTTACAATTCATTATCCTAAACCTTTTCAATGATGGAATATCCAACAATACTGAGAGGGGGGGGGGTGTGTGAATCAGTATTGCCTACTTTTTGCTTATTAATTTCAATTGATATTAATCACACACATTAATTATTCAATTAAGCAATATATGATGAACAACAAACCCTTATGAACACAAGATTTTATCGTGGAACCCAACAGGGAAAGCCACCAACTCTTTTCTCATTAATAAATTGTTCTTTTACAAAACGATTTTCAAGCTACAACTTGATGGAGAGATTGTCCCCAAGTTTCCTTAGCTACAACTGAAGGGATGCTTCCACACCCCATTTACCAACTACAACTGGAAGGAGGCTACGACCCCCTAGTTTATCAGCTACCACTGAAAGGATGCTTCGATGCCCTATTTACCAGCTGCAACTGAAAGGAGGCTACGACCCTCTACAGGCTTGTAGCCTTCCCTAGCACCACCCTACCACCTTGTTTAAGTTTATTGTCAATATGTGAATTTGTTGCTAACATCCAATAGATTTCACAATGCAATTCAATCTCTCCTGCTCTTCATATTGAATTTTATTCATGCAGCTATTAACACAAGTCCTGGCAGATTTGACCTTTTGACTTTGACTTGTTTTCCCTTGCTCTACCCTTCCTCCCTTAATGTAGGTTATAAAACTTATAACTCTCTTATTGTACTCTGTTCAATATGTTCATAAACACACACAGATACTATCAGTTCGTCAAGTCTCCTTAGAATTATTAACTGCTGCACTTTCTGCTTTGTCTGTTGCAACCTCTGCTTGTATTGTCTTCTGGTTTTCTGCAGTCAAACTTCATCTTTTTCTCTGTAACTTTTTACTCTATTTAAAACTTCAGATTCTGCTTCTGCATTTGATGACTTCTTGTGTTTTTATTATTACAACCATCTAGTCTGTTGTTCTTCAATAACTTTTAACACACATCGGTAGTTTTGTCCTTCTCTAACACAGTCTCAGATTTCTAAATTTGATCTTCAATCTTCTTCTACTGTCTTACAATTCTACTTCTGATATTTAGCAAATATATAATCCTGTTATCACACCTATTCATGAACCATCATCTATGTTCATGCAAATACACAACTCTTCATATCATCACATCTTTTGTCTCTATTCTTTTTCTAAATGAAGATGGAGCTTAGAGACACCTTACTTTCATCTCTGAATTCTATTTATATAGTCATTCAATTCCCATAACCAACTAAACAGACTTACCTCTTGAATAAGAATGTGTCTCTTTGTCATAAAATCAGTTCTATTGTGTTTGTAACTTGTTTTTGAGCATAATTAATTAACAAACTTTTGGTTAAGAAATTCGTGGCAATCCTGTTCATGTTTGTCAATTCTACTAAATGCTCCTTTCGTCGATTTGCGTTTTACTTAAGGTTTAATGCACCTTCCATCGACATATGGACTTCTTTCTGTATGCATATACGATCCCTCAAATTGGCATTATGCCAAAAACTATGATAAAAATGACAATTTCATTTTTAACTCTCGTAACGAACTTTCCTAGCCTGTGGTCGCTCATATGACCGTGGCGCCTAGTGGTGTATAAAAAAATGTATCAAAAATCTTAGTCTCTTTGCCCAAAAGGTAGGGGGCCTAATAGGTCGTCCCGGGATCCAGGCTGGTGAGCTTCTCAAGTAGTCCAAGCACCTAGATCCCCCACCATAGCCTTGCACTACACGTCGATAAGCTATGTAGAGGGCTATTGTTATAAATCAATATGAAACTTTTCACACTATGAATGTGGGATTAATTCCCAATTGCAAGTTTAACCACTCGACAAAGATATCACACTTCAAAACTTCTTCAGACCCACGAAACTAGCTGGAGTTTATTGTTGTCACTAGCATCAACACAAAGAGGGTAAGTATGTGTCTGAGACACAATAGCAACATCTTCATGAGCCAACCGTAAACTGATAAATACAATCACAATCATCTCAACCCGACGAACAACTTTCACACTTCACGTGAATGCAGAGTTTCTGTCTAAAAGCCATTACATGTCGTTTATTCGTTGTGTACTGTTTGTCTTGGTTTCTCATATCTATAATTTTTATGGATGATTTCAGACTCTCTTCTATTGGGTGTTCCATCTCTACAACTTTTCTCACTGCTAGTCACAGAGTTTATGCTTCTAGGTATTTCAACACTTTGCACGCCGATTTCAGATGTCTCTCCATCATGTTGACTCATTGTGAATTGGTTTACCACCTTATCATTTGCATCGATCGTCTTTCTGAGTAGCTACTGTGCCATTCAATACTTCCATTCCAACATGGAATTCTTTAGAGGGTACCTTGTGCAGTGTAAAATTTTGGAAGCTATAACAATACCCTAACTTTTACAAATCCAATTTAGTGGTTTTGTTATAATCGATTTCATAATATCTCCTTTCACCACCTGATTTCTCTCATGTGGCTTCTTTCATAACGGTGTAATCCATGTAATGAAATCTCACGATCGACGCATAAATTTTCGAGCAGTCATCAGAGCCACAACTGAAAAAATACCAGATAACACTATTTTAGTTTCAGTCATAGAGAAGAATTGCTTGGGATGGAGATCATGAGTATCAATAAAGAGTTGGCATAACCATATTGAAGTGCAGAGTACTAAGAATCAATTTCTCCACTTGTAAAACTTATTCTTTAGTGTAGGCATTGTCAGAAATAAGAATGAAGTCGTCAACCACAGGAACAGAGACCTCCTCATACTTGCAAGCCAAAAGCATTGCAGTCACCCCTACAAGCTAGAAATGCTTTATCATCACTCTCTGTCTTGAAAGGTATCTATCAATAATGTTGATAGTCAAAAATAAAATTTCATTCATGAGCTCAAACTTCATGTGCACCTCATCGTTGGTAAGTGACAAATGGAGTAACATCCATAAGAAAAAAGGTCTTGCACCTTCTCATTACCCTTCTCCACTAAGAATTGCAGCCTGGACCGCAACACCATAAAAAACAACTTCATCGGGGTTGATACTCTTACAGAGCTCCTTCCCATTAAAGAAATCTTGCAACAATTGATGCACTTTTGGGGATACGAGTAGATCCTCCCACAAGGACAACATCATGGACAATTATTTAATTCATCATTTTGGCATCTCTCAAACACTTCTCAACAAGCTCCATGCAAATCTTAAACAAATCCATGTTGAGCCCCTCAAATTTGGCCCTAGTAATGGTGGAGTAATAATCAATACCTTCATACAAAAAATCGATCTCAATGGTAATTTGAGCAGTTGAAGACAATGTTCTCTTTTCCTTTTCATAGGTTTTTTCTGAGCCTCCTAAATCCTCACTGCCCAAATGGGTATCTCTTGCTGTGGCTTTAGCCTCAAAGATACCCTCTTCAATAGTTAATAGAGAAACATCAAATGTTCCTCCCCTCAAATCAAAAATCAAAAACATTTTTCTCACCAACTAAGGTAGCCTTTTGTCTAGACCATAAGCAATTGCAGCTACTTTTGGTTCATTTATGGTTCTCATCACATTTAGCATTCTTTGTGGCTTGCCTCTGAGAGTCATTAAAATATGAAGCTACAGTTGGTTCATTTATTATTCTCATTACATTTAGCATCCTTTGTGGCTTGCCTCTGAGAGTCATTAAAATATGCAGGGAAGTCAATACTATTAATGCCATCAATGCCTATTATCATCATCACATATCTATTATCAATGCCAATGCCATTAATGCCAATCTTCTACTTTGTCATCCTACTACCTCATCCATGGCTCTGTCAACATAGACATACATGTCATCATATGCAAGGTCTCTCATCTATTTTCCATCAATGCCAACCTGTAATGCCATATTGCCAACATTCAACACATCCATGGAATACCTTGATTGAGATGCAAAAACGATTGAATTTGATAGAAGAACTTCGATACCAAGGAAATATCTCATTAACCCCAAATCAGTGTTTTCAAATTCTAGTTTCATAGTTGCTTTAAACTCGTCCACATACAAATTTCCTGTGAAGAACATATCATCAACATATAAACAAAAAATCAATATTCGACCTTGCTTATTCACCTTTGTATACAATGTGGGCTCATTGTTGTTTTTGTTGGATCCTGTACCAATCAAATATGAATCAATCCTGCCATACCAAGTTATGGGTGTTTGCTTAAGCCCATAGAGAGATTTCTTGAATCTATATGCTTTATCTTCTTGTCCTTCAATGACATATTCTGGTGGTTGCTCCACATATACTTCTTCTTCCAAAATACCATTCAAGAATGTTGACTTGACATCCGTTTGATAAATTTCCACCTATTTTGTGCTACTATGGATAATACAACTCTAACTGTATCTAACCTTGGAACTGGTGGTTTTGTGTTTCTATGGCTAAGAGAACTCTAACTATATCTAACATTGCAGTTGGTGCAAAGGTCTCACCATAATTTATTCTAGGCTATTGTGAGAAACCTTTTGGTACCAATATGGCTTTGTGATTTTCAACTTCTCCCTTCTCATCAAACTTGGTTTTGTAAATCCACTTTACACCAATGCAATCTTTATTTTCTGGAAATGCTACTAGATCCCATGTATCATATTTCTCTATGAAATCAATTTCTTCATCCATTGCTTGGACTCAATTTTCTTCTTTAATCGCTTCTTCAAAACATGTCTGTTGACAAACAAACAATGCAAAATTTGAATGCACATCTAGGTCTTCATATATTTCTCTTAAACTTCTAGTCTTTCTAGAACCTATGGAGGCATTTGTAGGATCAGATACAATGCTTGGTTGAGAAGTGGGAGTATATTGGGATACTAGGCTAGATGACTCACCTTGACCAAAATTTGTTGGAGTTCTTATTGGAGTATCTCTGATTGGTGATTGAGTTTGTGAACCTTGTTGTCCACCTTGTGCAATCTGCTCACCTGCTTCTTCTTCTGCTTGAGGTATTACTACTCCAACATATATAGTATTATCTATGCTTCCATTCCATGCTTCATATTCTTTGAATTCAATGTCCCTGCTGATTATCACCTTCTTTGTGACTGAATTATACAATATATATGCCTTGCACTGATCACTATACCCAAGAAAGATGCATTTTTCATTTCTGTCATCTAACTTCCTTGTCAACTCCTTAGGCACACAAGCATATGCCACACAACCAAACACTCTGAAGTGTGCTGCACTGCAACTCATACATGTCCAGGCTTATTGTGGAACTTTGTTCTGCACAGTTTTAGTAGGGGATCTGTTCAAAACATAAACAAAGAAATCTACTGCTTCTCCCCAAAAATCATTTGACAACTTTTTTTCTTTCAACATGCTTCTAGCCATATTCATAATGGTTCTGTTTTTCTTTTCAGCTACACCATTTTGTTGAGGTGTATACCTTTATGTAAAATATATTTTGATCTCATGTTGCTTGCATAAATCATGGAAAACATGTGAATCATATTCACCTCCTCTGTCTAATCTTAACACTTTAATTTGATGACTACTTTGCTTCTCCACCATTTCCTTGAATTCTTTGAATCTGTCAAAAGTTTTTGATTTCCTTGCCAGAAAGTACACCCAAGTCTTTTTGATGTAATCATCTATGAAGGTTAGGAAGTACTAACTTCCTCCTAGAGACCAAGTTTGCATTGGACCACATAGAACCAACTCTAATGGTGCATTTTCTCTATAAGACACCCCTTTAGAAATACTACTTGTTAGCACTCTTTCTGTCGAGTTATTTCAAAGAAATCAATTTCGCTATAGAAACTTCTGGTAGCGCCTTCATCAACGTTTGGAAATAAATGCTCAAGATTCACATTCTTGGTTTTACAAAAATTGGGCGCAAACTTATTTTCTATTAGATCCATAACATTGGATGTCTTTTGACCAAATATTAATTTTTTTGGGGATTTTTGGCTTCTTTTAAGCCAATTTTGGGCCTTTTATCCAAATTTGGCTCTCGGCCTTTTTTGCAGGGTTTAATCACTTTTATTTAACAAAAAAGGTATTGGGTCCGAAGGCCTAATCTCCAAGTGTTCCAACCAAGTCTGTGAGCGACCACACCAAGCGTCAAACCACACATATCAAAGTTAAGCGCCAAGCCACCGAGGGGATAAGCCCATGAGAATTCAAACTTACTTGCAATATGAGCATACTAGAAGAAATAGTTTGGATTTACTGGTCGAAGCAACTTCATCTGTTTTTCATGGAGATCTGGCAGTTTGAGAACTTCACCTCTTATACAAATCCTAAAAAACTATGATTTATGATGATGGAGTATGGGATAACCTTTTTGTTTCTTGTTTCTAAGGTATGATGCTTCCTTTTGTTATGGTCAGTTGCAGACTAGGTAAAGAAAGGCATGGAAAATGTTCAAAACTAGTTTTTTATATGTTGCTACAAGAAGTTCTCGCAACTCTCCACATAGAAAACATGGGATTTTCTAGAAATGATTGTTTTTGCAGTCAATTTCAAAATCCGACTCTAGCCATATGGAGAGGTATTTTTAAAAAAAGAAAGAGTTTTTTCTCAATTACAGGATCATATGAAAAAACCTCCTACGGTTTTCACACAGGTTTTATGGTTTGGGAGATACAAGTAGAGCTTTACAACTCATTTTTCATATTTGAAAATAAAGGAATTTTCTTGTTTTAGAAATCTTCTTTGGGAACAGATTATGAGGTGATAGAAAGTTATTTTGAAAAATTGAAAGATTTTTTTCTCAAGAACGAGCTCATATAAAAAACCTCCCTCAGTTTTTACACAAGTGTCATGGTTTGGAAGATACAAGCAGAGATTTACAACTCATTTTTCAGATTTGAAAATACAAGAATTTTCCTGTTTTAGTCATCTTCTTTGGGGACAGGGTACGAGGAAATGGAAAGGTATTTTGAAAAACTGAAAGAGGTGTTTCTCAAGAACAAGCTCATATACAAAAACCTCTCTCAATTTGTACACATGTGCCATGGTTTGGAAGATGCAAGCATATTTTTACAACTAATTTTTCAAAAATTTGCCATATGATGTGAAATGGGACAGTTAGCCCCTAGTTCGATTCCACACGTGCCAAGATGAGGTGTCAAGTCAGGAAGATACATGGATGTTCAAGGAGGAAATTTTTTCTAAAGATCTTCAAAGATTTGATTTGATTTGAATGTATTTAATGCTTTAAATGTCAAACCCTAGATTTTAGGTATGGGACTGATTTTTCTAAAATTTTGTAATATTGTTGATATGACTAAGTGCAAATTAGACCCTAGGGGGTGTTATCTATGTATATTTTTCGTAGATCAGATCCAATATTTGAGGATCTAGTTGTTATCTCATATATCTATAAAACTCATGAAAAATCATATGTAAAAAGGGGGGAGGATTCAGTCCTAGCGACTGAGAGAGAGTTGAGGTTCAATCTGTCAGATTGGGGCGTCCTGTTATATCTTTCATCTTTGTCTCAAGACTTCTATGTAAATATATTAGAATATAATAAAGTGTATGGTCAGTTTTTTCTCTTATTTCTATGTAAATCATTTTCTTTTTCTTCTACTAGAATATGCTATGCTACTATAGGATATACGTATGCATCTTCTGTGCTGATAGGGTTGCAGTGTAGGGAATGTTGTAGTCTTTTCCACAGACTTATTCGAGTCTTTAATTCATATTTAGAAAGAGTTTCTGAATATTGAGTTATTCATCCATTGTTAGATATATTAAAGATCAGGGTGCTCTTTAATGGTCTTACAATTTTGTTTCTCACACTATATCTTTCCACTTCTCTATAACATTATAATTGATCTAAGCTCTATTAGCATGACCTGCTACCCATAGAATGTTGAGACATGGTTGTTGTTTTTAATGAACTCCATGCCCAATGGCTAGCTGCTGACTTTCAGTCATCTCTCTGTCTTCATGTTGATCTTACCACTCTCAAACATCTTAAAATAAAATCCTTCTCTTGGCTAGCGTATCCTCCTCTTGTTGTTATTTTACACCAAAAATTATGAGGTTCAAGGCTCTTTTGTTACACTCATGGTCCATTTCGATTAACTTATTCATTTTCTCTTTGATGGGTTTGATATCCAATTTATTTTCCATATTACTGAGGGTCAAATTGTTGGTTAGCTTTTCTTCTAGCTCTTTAATCCTATCTCTCAAGTTGTGATTTTCTCCAACCCCTCCTTCTTGGTTGATTGTTTATGTTTTTCCATTTCTTGAATCCTATCCTTCATTGTTTGCAATTCACTCTTGAACCCTAAGAATCTATCCTCCATTTGAGTTTGACTGGTATTTTTAATTTTTTTTTATCAATCATTATATCTAGCTCTATTTTGGAGTTTTATGTCTCTTTCTTCACTCATTTTTTCTAATGATTCTAACTCTATTTGGATTTTGGCATCTCTCTCTTCTCTTCTTTTTTCTACCGATTCCATATCATAGTAAATGATCTCTAGGGTGATTTTGGGGGGGCTCCCCCTATTAGAATGAGTTTTTGGAATAGGTGGTGGAGTGCTCATATTGAAAAGAAGAGAAAAAAAAACTTAACAATTATTATTTTGGATTGACTTTAAAAACAATTTTTTTTTATTTGATAATAATGATATTAATTATTATCTCTCAAATCAATTTTTACTCATGAAACTTAAAATAATAAATAAATAAAATATATTTAAATCTATTTAAGTTAATAGATTATAAATTAAATTAAAATTGAATCAAAGTAAAAAGTGGCTCACCTAATTTCACATGTCCAATTGCTTAGTAGGTTGAAGAAGCCAAAAATAATTTCCAAAAACGATAGAGATCTGGGAAAAAAAGGTAAAAACCAAAGAGAAGTATTATTCTTGTTCAAACAACAGATATATAATGTTAAAAATAAAATATCTCCTTCAAAACAACATAAAAGTATTATATATATATTTTCTTAATGGGTAGATAATAATTAAGAACATGTGTTTCCTCCTAAAAAATTATGAGTTCAAATCCAAAATATAAGTTAACAAACCATCAATCCTTCTTTACCAATAATTTCATGAAAAATATTATTAATCTCTTTGATAACAAACATAAAGGACATGTTTCCTTAACAATTATGCAATGTAATATATTAAACAATTAATGCTTCCTTCTAATGAAGTTCATAATCATTCTTGATATAAGATATATAATGAATTTATTTTATAATTATTATTATATAGTTTTATCTAAACTAATTATGTTTTAATTTCATTTTTTTTTATCATATATAATATTTTAATATTATAATAGATGATTAGTTAATTGGAGTTATTTATTATTTTATTTTTTTTAAATTAAATTTTATTATTCATATTTAACTTAATTATATTTTGTTTTATGTAAATTGATAACTTAAATAAAATTTTAATTGTTAATAATATTATTTCTATAAATTTGTAACAATAACAATTTTTCAATCCAATTTTAAATGCCATTATTATCAATTTTTTTATATTTATGTTTTATTAAATAACGTATACTTTGTAATTATATTTGTTTAAAGTAACATTGCAATATTTTCATTATATATCTTTTAACATTTAACAAAAATTAAAATAATTTTTATAATATTTTTATTATATATCTTTTAACATATATATATATATATATATATATTGATTAGAACTAACTAAAAACTCAACAACATTCATATTTGAGTTAATTGTTTAAACTAAATTTTTATATACTTATATTAATCTTAAATTTATTAAATATACAAAGGATTAAAAAATACAAATCTTTTATAACTTATAAGAATTAGTATGAAGAAAGATCTATGTTAATTTGATTTATTTATATACTAGATTATCTATAATAAACAA
>JASDQU010380722.1:0-11094 GCA_032191745.1 Picea mariana | reverse complement strand
CCATCTTAGCTTCCATTGAATCCATCTTAGTATCCAACTTAGCTTCCATTGAATCCCTCATCTCTTGTAGTTCATCTTTGGTTACTGTCTTCTTTTGTAAATCATTTATGTCCCTACGCATTTCTTCACCTTCATCAAGAGTCCAATTAGGATTTTCTGCAGGCTTATTTGGTGTAGAAGGTCCCTTTTTGGGTGGCATGTTGGCCAAATATCACTTTTGAATCTTGATTTTGAGGTGGTTATGCAAGACAATATTTATTCTGTTCTATTTCCCAAGTTTTGGCCCTTATGGGTATGAAACTTTATTTTAGGTAGTTCTATGATATTTCTTCTCTACAATGCCATAGGTCCGATCAAAATTGGATGTGCCAAGTGGAATTTATGTTAACTTCCTCACAACTTGCCGATTTTTGGCCTTTCCAAGAGATCTCACTTGTATAGAATGCCCCACACAAAAGAATTGATATCAAATTATGAAACTCGCACCCAAAATACTACAGACTATATACAATCCAATGCAACCAGTCCCGCTCAATTTGGATACTCTAGCAAGAAGTTATGCTTGTTTTACTTGGAACACATTCTTGAGGCTAGTCAATAGGACTAGTCAGATACCCTATCTTACACAAGGTGTATATACAAATTTAAGATGACCCAGAAGCTGACATTTTTACCACAGATACCTTACTAATTTTTGTAAATTTCCTCCAGAGGACAGGGTCTGAAACGTTATAGAAAATGTTTTACAGTGAAAATTCCGCAATGACTCATTTCAGGATGATTCCAGAACCCTATATTGTACAGGGTGTATCTCCGAAAGTATAAGGCCTCAGGAGCTGAATTTTGAACCCAACGTACCTTGATCCATCTAGTAAATACCCTCCAAGCAGTTCCTTCTGAAACGTTGTAGAAAAAAAGTTATAGAGAAAATTCCACGGTGTCTCAGATGTAGCAGTGAAACCCCAAGACCTTGAGCTCTTATACCATATGTGAAGAACCAAACATCAATATAGCATGGAAAAACCTCAAGAAAAGTACTCAACGCCTTGAAATAGAGATAATTTCAGATAATAAGCCTCTTCGAGGGGGCAACCTCCTTTTACCCCACTTAAATGTTCAAGTACAAGATGATTCAAAATGAAAATGTCTCCTTGGTATATATAGGAGACTAGGAGGTATAATTACAACTAATGGCCTAAAGTCGACATAAATAAAATAACATTACTAATATAATATGCCCCAATTAAGGGGTAATGAGCCAACATTAGGGCTTAACATTCATACCCTAACTCTTTGTCATTATCTTCTGAAAGTTTTGGTTTCCTTCTGTAATATCCCCAAGGATGAGTTGAGTTATATTATGTATTGTAAACATGTTTTGTATGCTAGTGAGCCGAGTTATAATAAGCTAGGAGGCCTATTTGGTGATTAGGCCAGACAACCTAGGTGTTAAAGGCCAGGAGCCTAATTTTGTATATGTAATTATGCGGATCATTAATAAAATATAATCATCGCTGCGTGTAGAATGACTACGAAGAAAGAGGGATGGGGGAATAAGCTTCCACAAGGTTGGGTGGTGTAAACCTCCTGCCCTCAGGTAGATATCCGCGTAGGAGCTTCTCTAAACCATGACAAGGGTTCACTAGACTCCTTGTTTAAGCCCACAAAGGATTTCGGGTCTCCTAAGTTGGCCACCTCGAATCTAATGGCACAACCCTTGGCAATAGCTGAAACGTGAAATTGTGAATGGGATTAAGGTGTAAGCCCCCTCTTCAGCCCCTTTTTAAATATGATCACAACCAAGCCTTAATGCAAGCACCTTTCACAACTCCCGACTTCGCGAGTTGGAGCACCAAACTCTTATTCTCTTCCCTTGCGAATCCCTGAAACACGATATGTCAATGAAGGTGGACTCGACCACAAAATGATGGGCGCACGCCACATGTCACCTCTGTTTACTCCTCTTACATAGTGGGTCCTTGGCACCTGTTCGCATGAGTCTTCGGCTTTCGCAATTTTGAGAGAGCAACAAACATCCATTCCTCTCCCTCTGCAAATCCCCGACTCCAAAATCATGCCTTCGACGAGATCGACAGTTGTGTGCCTCCCTTGATCCAATGGTCCTGGTTGTATCAGGATATGGTGAATTCACATATGAGATCAACAGTCCTCGTTGATCCAGATCTAATGATCACTATTCCTTCTAAGTTTATGGGTGTTGAAAGACTCTCTGTCTTAATCCCTCCGCTGGTCTATCATATCCAATGATTCTCAGAACTTCGACACTTCACGACTCCTGGGTGATGGGTTTCTCTAGCCTCTAACCACCTTGCAACTCCTGCAAATCCTACAGTCATCATGATATCATGAGTTCTCCACGGAGAATTTAGACTGTCCGTTTCAACTTCTCAAGGACTTCTAGCCAAATGATTTGGCGTCCTCCCTCCTGAACTTGACTTCGGTGAGATGATTTCAACCTTCACCTCCCTTTGAACACTTCAGAGGTTCTATCCCTTTTGAGCTTTCTCTTTCGAGGTCAAGGCTTCCAAAAGGGTCCTTTCACACACTCCTTGCAGCAATTTTCAAAAAACCTCTCGTTATTCAGGTCTTCGACTCCGCACATCTCTTGCAATAGAGAATTCTTCAACTCCTCTGTGAGTTTGAAGTAATTCATTCCCTTCTCCCACGCTGCACTCACTTTGCACATCTCTGTGCTCTGCTAGCACTTTGTCCTGTAAAGACAAAAATTGAATCTTCGCTGAGAGTTCTGAGATGAAACTCAGACCCTGGTCGACGTACTCATTGCAGACCCTCCACTGCACTCTTTGCAGGAGTTATTGCAAAGAGAAACAACTAAAACTCATTTGCCCCCTTTTCCAGAATTCAAACATTCAACATAGAATTCTAGAGCATACACACACACATAGCATTGAAATGAAATACGCACAAACTATCCTGCAACATACCATTCAACAAGTGGTTCCAACAACCATAACAAACACATAAATTGGAAACAAATCTTTCTTCTATTAATTCCAGTGCTCCTGTATATGGTAAATAACAACAGCTAGAATGCATAAAATTCTCTGTTCTCCTCTACAACTCTACAACTTATGAGTTCTTAGTTATATTTTTTCAATGATACAAGGGTGAGGGTGTCTATCATTTGTTTTCCCTCCTATGCTCCTAAACTATCTAATCTATTAAATTAAATCCACCCGCTTGCATTAAATAGACTTAAATGCCTACTACATCTGACGAATAGGAACATATGCTCCAAAATCAGTTTGGATCTTCGAGGCATAAATGAAATTGCACTTTCCTCCCATCCATTACATTAATGTTTTAGATTTTGAAATTCACAACGTTTTCACAAAAACGTATTTAATTGCATCTGTGCATCCAACTGTCTCCTTGGCTAGGCACGTGTTTTGGCTTTCTACGATGCTCATGCATCATACTCCCTCATTTGAAAATTTTCATGAAGTCTTCTTAATGAGTTCCTTTAGTGTTTGTCCATGCTTTTGAATTGCTTCTTCCTCCTCCCAACTGGCATCTTCAACTGGATGTCCTTTCCATTTGACCAAGTATTAAAAATACTCTTTTCTGCTGGTCTTTCTGCAAATTCTCTTGTCTATTATTCTTTCCATCTGTGGCTTTTCAGCTACAGGCATTTGTTTCATCCATGGAATTTCTTCCCGTTCATTCTCCGCTCCTACTTCGTCAGCTCTATAAGGGTACAAATCCATGACATTGAATATGGGTGAGATTCTGACCCCATCGGGTAATTCAATTTCCTATGCTTTTTCCCCAAATTTTCTTATGACCCTGCATGGTCCTATTTTCTTCATCTTCATCTTGTTGTATGTTCCCCTTGGGAACCTTTCTTTCCTCAAATGTGCAAGAATCAAATCACCAACTTCAAATTCAGGATCTCACCTATGTTGATCTTCTCTACACTTGTATTCTCGACTTGAACTCTGCAATCGCTCCTCGATTCTACTATGAAGCTCCTTCATTCCTTCTACAAAGTCCTCTACACTAGCACTCTTGAATTTAGCTTGTTTTGAATCTTTCAATTCAGAGACTCCCCTTGGTTTCATTCCATATACAATTTGGAATGGGCTTTTCCCTGTTCTTCTATTGAGTGGATCATTGTAAGCGAATTCTGCCTATGGAAAAATGTGATCCCATTGACTGTGGTGTTGAGTCACTAAGCTCCATAAAAATCTCCCAAGCTCTTGTTCATGACCTTTGTCTGTCCATCCGTATAAGGATGATACAATGAGCTAAAAGACAAGTTTTTCCTTAGCTTCTTCCATAAGGTCCTCCAAAAATGTCCTACGAACTTGGTACCTCGATCAGAAATGATACTCCTTGGCATGCCATGAAGTTTGACGACTTCCTTGAAAAAAAGGTTCGCAATATGAGTTGTGTCACTAGTTATCTGGCATGGTATGAAATGTGCCATCTTTGAAAATTTTTCTACGACTACAAAGATTGAATCATATCCCCTTTGTGTCCTAGGCAATCCTAATATGAAATCCATGCTCACTGCATCTTACGACCTTTCGAGTATGGGTAATGGCTGATATAACCCTGCGTTCTGCATTTTTCTCTTCGTGTGCTGACAAATTCTGCACCTGTCCACAAATTTATTCACATCTATTCTCATCCCTAGCCAGTAATATGAGCCATTCAACTTTCAGAACGTTTTGTCATGGCCGAAGTTTCCGACCAATCCTCTGGTGTGCTTTTCCTTCAATGAATTCTCTCTCATGGAGCACTTCAAAATACATAGCTGATTTCCCCTGAACAATAGTCCATCCTGGATCATGTACTCTATCCCTTGGCTTCTGTCCCGAAGAATTGGATTCTCAGATGCCTCATATGCCTTTTTTAAATCTGGATCATCCTCGTACATTTCTTTGAGGTTATCAAAACCCAAAGCCTTAACTCTAAATTCCTACATAAGCAAACATTTCCTACTCAAAGTGTCAACAACTTTGTTAACAGTTCCAGAAATATGCTTAATCACAAAAGTAAAATTCTGCATGTATTCAACCCATTTATCATGTTTTTTGTTCAACTTCTCCTATCGAGTCACGAATTGCAAAGAGTGATTATAGTTGTACAAAATGAACTCTTTTGGAACCAAATAGTGCCTCCATTTCTTCAATGCTTGTATGACTGCGTAGAATTATTTGTCATACGTGGATTACTTAATCTTTTCTTCATTCAGTTTTTCAATGAAATACGCGATCGACCTGATGTCTTGGCTTCAGATCGCTCCAATGGAAAATCCACTCGCATCACACCTAACCTGGAATGTCTTGATGAAATCTAGAAAAACTAGAATTGGTTTCTCAGTGATCTTCTTCTTCAGTAGGTTGAAGCTCTTCTCCACTTCCTCCATCCAACGAAAAGATTTATGTCTTTTCTTCACCGTATCCATCATCGGTGCATTAATTCCACTGAAGTTTCAGATGAATTTCCTGTAGAAGCTGGCCAAACCATGGAAGCTTCAAACTTCAAACACGCTCTTTGGTGATGGCCAATCCTTAATCGCCTTTATCTTTTCTGGATCCATTTTCAATTCATTTGTAGAGATAACAAAACCCAAATAAATGACTTATGTCCTCACAATTGACAATTTCTTCATGTTGATCATAATTTTCTCTTGTTATAACCTTTTCATCACTGCAGCTAAATGCTTCAAATGATCTGTTTCAGTTTTGCTGAAAATTAATATATCGTCAAGATATACAATGACAGATTTCCCAATGAAATCCTTCAGGACTTCGTTCATCAACCTCATGAAAGTACTGGGTGCATTCGTCAATCCAAATGGCACGACAATCCATTCATACAACTCTTCATTCATCTTGAATGTTGTCTTCCATTCATCACCTTCTCTCATTCTAATATGATGATATCCACTTTTCAAATCATTCTTTGAAAAACACTTTGCTCCACTCAAGAAATCCATCAAGTCATCCATCCTTGGAAATGGGAACCTGTACTTGATGGTAATTTTGTTGATTTCCCTTGAGTCTATACACATTCTCCAGCCACCATCCTTCCTTGGGATGAGCCCTGTTGTAACAACGCATGGAATCAAGCTTTCTCAAATCAATCCTTTGTCCATTAAGTCCTGGACCTGTCTCTTAGCTTCTTCATTCTCTTGCGACATCAACCTATAAGTTGCTTTGTTCAACAAACTGGCTCCAGGTATAAGATTGATATGATGGATTATACTCTTGATAGGTGGAAATGAACAAGGTAGTTCATCCACTATTATATTAGCAAATTCTTCCAGCAACTCTTGGATTTCTTCTGGTAAATCATCTATCCTAGTGTTGTTCAAAACAATTATGGGCTTCCTACTCAAAATGAATTGTGTGTCTTCCTTCTTCTTGAATTCCTTAAGAGGTTCCTTCCCACTCATGAGAAGTATAGTATTTCTCGTCTTTGTTTTCACCTCTTTATCCTTAATTGGCAGCAACATGTGTGTCCTACCATTTTTCTCCAGAGTGTACGTGTTCTTTCTCCCATCATACACCACATTTCTGTCATATTTCCATGGTCAACCCAAAAATACATGACAAACATCCATGGGAATGGCATCACATAATACCTCATCTTTGTATCCTCCTATTCTAAATTCAACTAAACATTGTTTAGTAACATTTACCTCATGTCCTTTTTGTAGCCACAAAACTTTGTATGGTCTTGGATGCGCAAAAGTCTCCAGCTCCAAATTTTCTACCATTTCTATAGATACAAGATTATCTATGCTACCGCTGTCCACTATGACCTTGCATACCTTGTCTTTGGTTTTGTAAGCAGTCTGAAACATACTGTTTCTTTGGGATGGGTTCTCTGGATCCTTCTCTAGTTTCAAGAGAAATTTGCGAATCATCAAAAATCTTCTGCCCTAGGCATCTTCTGCCTCAAAATTATGTCTCTGAGCTTCGACAATGTGAGTTTCACCAACATCTTTCCTCTTATCTGGACACTCATAGGATCTATGTCCAATTTTTCCACAGACAAATCATTTCACTTCACCTCCTTTGCTTCTTCCTCTTCCTTTGGCTTGAAGAAAAGTATTTCTATCAGCTTACTGCCTCGCCTGTGAGCTTCCTCCTCTCTCATATTGAGTTTGAGGTTTCTTTCCCTCTTCTTTAGGCTTCTGAGTTCTATCCTGGCCAATTGTCTTGCCTCTTCTTTGACTTCTGACTCAACTTCTTTGACCTCGCTTTCGGCTCAGCCTCTCTTCATCTTTCAGAGCCAACTGATAAGCATCTTCTACGGTTCATATGGTCATCATGCTCATCTCGTCCTGAATGTCATATTGTAGACCATTCATATTCCTGGCAACTTTCTAATCATCGCTTTCCTGATGACCTGCTCTGATGTTTTTCATATAGAACTCTTTAGTGTATTATTTCATTGACATCAGCTTCTGTCTCAAATTTTGCATCCTCCAAAACAGATTTATTTGATAATCCCTGGGTATAAACTTGTCTTTCATTTTTGCAACCATTCTATCCCAGCTCTTGATTTTCTGCTTTCGCTTGCAATGTCTGTGAGCCTGTAGTTCATCCCACCACAGTGTTGCATGCCCTTTAAGTCTAGTAACAACATGTTTTACTTTCTTGTCTTCCTCGACATCCTCATAGTCGAAGTGTTTTTCTATAGCTCCAATCCAGTCTCGAAGCTCTTCAACATCTTGGTTTCCCTCGTACATGGGAATGTCCATTTTTTCCCTGGAACTTATCCTTGCAACAACCCTAAATAGGAATTCTTCTGCAACATCCTCGTATGCAACTTCTTCTCCTTCGTTTTCAGCTTCATTTTCACTTTTAGCTTCGCTGATATCCCTAGCGTCAACTGTTCACCTCCGTGTTGTCTCCATGGAATCAAGCTTGACACATAATTCATGCATTTCTCTTTCCACTCTTGGATCAGGTATGGGCGTTTCCCTTCTTCTTAGAGGCATGGCTGTAATTATTCTATGCTACAAAAAACAAAGAAGGTTTATGCGCTCTCATACCACAACTGGTGCAGACCTCCTACCCTCAATCCGAGATCCACGTAGGATCTTCTCTAAACCATGACAAGGGTTCACTGAACTCTTTGTTTAATCCTACAAAGGATTTCGGGTCTCCCGAGTTGGGCACTTCAAATACAATGCCACAACCCTCGGAAATAGCCGAAATGCAAAATTATGAATGGAATTAAGGTGTAAGCCTCCTCTTTATCCCCTTTTCCAATATGATCACAAAAAATTCTTAATGCAGGCACCTTTCACAACTCGCGACTTCACGAGTTGAAGCGCCAAACTCTTGTTCTCTTCCCTTGTGAATCCCTAAAACGTGATATGTCAATGAAGGTTGACTCAACCCCAAAACGACGGGCGCACACCACCTATCACCTCTATTTACTACGCTTATAGAGTGGGTCCTTGGCACCTGTTCGCACGAGTCCTCAGCTTTCACAATTTTGAGAGAGCAACTAATAGTCGTTCCTCTCCCTCTACAAATCCCTAACTCCAAAATTGTGCCTTCGACGAGATCGATGGCTGTGTGCCTCCCTCGATCCAATGGTCCTGGATGTATCGAGATTTCACAACCCAGGAGTTCGAAACTCTAGAGTCCAACTTTGAACTACTCCACTTTTCGATCCATGATATGGTGAATTCACATACGAGATCAACAGTCCTCATTGATCTAGATCTAACGGTCACTACTCCTTCCAAGCATATGGGTGCTAAAAGACTCTCAGTCTTAATCCCTGCATTGGTCTATCAGATCCAATGGCTCTCGAAACTTTGACACTTCATGACTCTTGGGTGGTGGGTTTCTCTAGCCTCTAACCACCTTGCAACTCCTGCAAATCCTACGGTCCTTGCGATATCGTAAGTTCTCCATGGAGAATTCAGACCGTCCATTTCAACTCCTCAAGGACTTCTAGCCAAATGATTTGGCTTCCTCCCTCCTGAACTTGACTTCGGTGAGATGATTTCAACCTCCTCCTCGCTTTTAACACTTCATAGGTTCTTTCCCTTCTGATCTTTCACTTGTGAACTCAAGGCTTCTAAAAGGGTCCCTACATGCACTCCTTGCGGGAATTTTCAAAAAACCTCTAGTTATTCGGGTCTTCGACTCCATGCACCTCTTGCAACAAAAAATTCTTCAACTCCTCTATGAGTTTGAAGTAATTTGTTCCCTTCTCCTAGCCTATGCTCACTTTGCACGTCTCTGTGATTTTCTAGCACTCTGGCCTGTAAAGACACAGATTGAATCTCCTCTAAGATTTCTGAGATGAAACTCAGAGCTTGGTCGATGCACTCCTTGCGGACCCTCCACTGTACTCTTTGCAAGAGTTCTTAGAAAGAGAAACAACTGAAACTCATTCTCCCCCTTGTCCAGAATTCAAATATTCAACATAGAATTCTAGACCATACACACACACATAGCATTGTAATAAAATGCACACAGAGAATATAAACTATCTTGCAACATACCATTCAATAGGTGGTTCCAACAACCATAACAAACACATAAATTGGAATCAAATCTTTCTTCTATTAATTCTAGTGCTCCTGTACATGGTAAATAACAACAGCTAGAATGCATAAAATTATCTTTTCTCCTCTACAACTCTACAACTTACGAGTTCTGAGTTATATATTTTCGATGATACAAGGGTGAGGGTGTTTATCATCCGTTTTCCCTCCTATGTTCCTAAATTGTCTAATCTATTAAATTAAATCCACCTGCTTGCATTAAATAGACTTAAATGCCTATTACATTCAGCGGATAGGAACATATGCTCCAAAATCAGTTTGGATCTTCGAGTCATAAATGCAACTGCACTTTCCTCCCATCCATTACATTAATGTTTCAGATTTTGAAATTCACAGCGTTTTCACAAAAATGTATTTAATTGCATCTGCGCGTCCAACTGTCTCCTTGGCTAGGCACGTGCTTTGGCTTTCTATGATTCTCCTGCATGATTGGATAAGCGATGAGGCTAAGTGTGACATCCCCAAAATTAAATAATTTTTGAATTCAAAATTTGTTAGGAAAATTATTCGATTTTTGTTAAATTTGAATTTGGAATTTTTTTTCCATTTATGACATTTCCAAATTTCGAATTTGGTAAATTGTAATTAATGATTATCACTGTAGGGTAGAGATCTGATTTGACCCAACTAACTTTTTGACTATGACACTTGTATGAAAACATAATATTTGGTAATTATTGTAGGAGGAAAAATGGAAGAGGCATGTTAAAAATAGCTCACCATGACTCCATGAGTGGGGAACATGTTGGAACTATCTCAGGGATGATTGTTAGAAGTGGAAAATCAGGAATTTGGTCATTGGAAGCCCCTGAAAATCAGGTATTTAGAAAGCTGTGAAAATTCCCAAGGGAGGGAAAAATACCTAGGAAAAAGTATTGATGTAGATATATAGCATATGTGAGGAGACAAGACGCTACCTAGTATGCTAAGGAGAAATTTTTGTGACTGCTTGCTATAATGAACGCTCCCTGTTGAGTGTGAGGCAAGAAAGAGTTTTCTGAAGTTGAACGACATTGTTGAGGAGGAGTTCCGAGTTAACCCTCATGGATTCATGGTTAGGATAGGGGTGAACAGGACAAGTGATTTGGTTGACCTGTTCTATGGTTGGGAGGAATGTAGTTGTTCCCTTTGTCTTTCTGCCAACTGATTCAGATATGTTGACCTACTCCTTCTCTATTTGAATGATATATATATATATATGGATGCAATGTATATGTTGATTTTGTATCAAAGTATTTCTATGGATGGAACCTGTTCGAATGTTGTAAAACTTAAACTAACAGAATGGATTAAATGAAATATGAGAAAATCATTTATACTAATTTAATTATGGAATGAATGTTATTATTGTTATTGGTAGATTAATCGAAAATTGCATCTAGTTAAAGATTTGGAAGAGCCCATGTTGTAGATTATATCACTATTGTAATATTATAAACTATAGGACGATAGTATGATTTTCTGATTATAGGAACAGTACTATTACTATAACGAATGTACTA
>JASDQU010380721.1:0-11199 GCA_032191745.1 Picea mariana | reverse complement strand
TCTATTTTATTGAAAGGTCTTATTAATATTGACCTTTATTACATCCGAATACATTAATCTACCTATGTGCGGGTTAGGACCTTAACATTGAGGCCATCAAATATAGTGATGGATATGCAATAAGGAAGTTGGATGTCGAAGGAGTTCCTTATGAAGGAACTATGTAAAGACTCTATCAGGAGTGTTATCACTGTAAAAAATTTCCCATGGGGTCCCAGCCTAGGGACTTAGCAGGAGGCTAAGTCGGTATGGAGGAGCGATAGACTAGCGGACGATGCCATTTCTAGCAGACATGGATGAATATAGTGGTAAGGAGAATTCGATGGGATCTGGTAGGTCATGGATCATGAGCACTATAGATCGACGGTCATAGGGCATATCGGACAGAGAAATAGCGTGTTGGTTAATCTCTTGGAGGTGGGCCGATAAGAATACTGTGGTTTCACTTCAAGGGCACGTGGCGCCACCAAATACATATCAGGGGGGAAAGAGGGTAAGTTGGAAACCACCCAAGCCCACCCCGATGTCACATGTCAGAAAATTATTAGATATATATCACATCCAAGGATCGCATGTGGAAAGGGAAATATGACGGTTCGTCAAATCACCTCAGGACATTTGTTTGAGTACTTTTCGTCTGTGCGACATCGGGTAAGCGACACCATAAAACTGATTTGAAGGCTCATCATTTAAATTTGATAGACAAGCATGATAATTCATAGTCTTTGCTAGTACTTTGGTTAGTAACCTATGATTGGCACTCAATGAAGAATACCATTCAAATTATGAATGACATTACTCTATTTTGGGCGATTAACATTTCATTCCTGAATGGGGTAATCACAAATCGAATCAGCTTCCTAATTTCTGTACAATTAAGGGAGATAATCTTGTGCTTTCTAGAAAACCAGAGAGAATGGATGAGGTATACCAAGCAGCCTCCATTCAACCAGGATATTCCAACAATATGAAAAATTTATCAGTGAAAAAGAAAGAAAATCTTGTCGCGCAAATATTGGCAACAAAATTTCACAGGAAGCCTACAGAGGAGCCAGGAGCAGATAAAGAGGTCAGATTAAATCCTATCATGAAGGATTTGATCATCAACGAATACGCAAATGAGTCCCACACACGAACTATCAAGAGGAAAAGGAGCAAGAGACAGAAGACAAAGGTTAAAGTTGAAGCGGTGGAAAGCGTTGGAGAAAACTAGCCTGCTTGGCTTGACACGTTAAAAGACAAAATTGCTAATCTGAAATAGATTTCAATTTATATTAAGTATGTTTCAGAAATTTTTGTAATAATGTAGACATGTGGCATTCAAAGAAAATGTCTTAAGTATGTCAGTTTTTTATTATAAAGTCCACTAGAAAATAGGAGTACAGTTGTTGTACATTACTCCATTGTTGTAACTGATGTATATTTTTTGTATCTTGGGGAAGATGATTCGTTTTGAATATCGGATGTAATCTATCTATATATACTATTAAAATATAAATGAATGGTTGGACTGGCCGGAGAGGGGCCTTCCCTTATAGAAGGAGGACTTTGTAATTTTCTTTAAGCCGAATTGAATATATATGCATAATCCTTTTGAAGTCTCTATGAAAAGATTCTAATGGTGGTGATATGAGCTTTGTCTCCTTTCATTGTATGTGTTTCCTGTGTCATTCAATTCTATTTACAATTTCTTATGTTCAAATTAGAGAGTTAAAAATCTCATAATTCGTCTTATGATGCTCTTGGCTTAAGCAATTTGAACTATGTGTGTTTCCTCTTATCCAATTCAGAATTCATTTTAGTAATGCTCTAATGTAGTTATTTTTTTTCTCTTTCCTCCTACACCTTGCTCAAATATAATTTACAACTCAGATTCATTGCCTCATTTAGCCTCTATCCTCTAGAGAGTTCTACTGGCCAATCATTGTTTTCATTCAATTTCAGAACTTTGACACCATAGCCCTAAGTGTCCCTCCCCTTCCTTGCCAACAACTTTATAAAAAAAAAAAAAACTAACTAAATCTAGCCACTAATTTCCAAAGAGATATCAAGTGACACAAGATATCCCTCTTTGATTTGATCGGGCTAGTACCCAACTCTAAAGTAGGTTGAAATAGTTACCTCTGTCGTTTGTCTATAAGCTAGACAAAATTTACAAAGTGCTAACATTATGGCGTTGTTGTCGGGGATGAAATTGAAAAATTTTCCCTCGGAAAGAACGACATGGTTGAGTTATAAGTTCTGAGAGCGGAAGACACTTAGGAACATATTGGTTGTATTCCTTCTCTCGTGACTCCACACATCAAAGAATCAGTTTGAAGGTGATTCCACTCGTAGAAGAATCCAGAAATTTAAATTTTATTGGAGACTCCACTCTCAATGCATAATCCATCTTATGAAACATCATTTACGACTCCATTGTCTGAAGATGAGATCCCTGACAGAGGTATGAAAAGGAATTGTGGAAGAAAACAGGTACTTAAAATTTTATTTTTTCCAAGGCATTATATTGTTCGTCGTAAGTTGCCTTCGGTCCTTTCCTGAACATGATAGAAAAAAATTTCTTCACCTACTGCATGAAAATGATGATCATGACAATCCTGAAATTGTATATCCTCGTCTTAATATTATACAAGTATCTCCTCGGTTCATTACCGATTTTGATAAAAAACTTCCATCTAAGCCATGCGATAAATATAACCAAGCCGATGAGCCTCATGAAACCAAGGCTGTCGATATTTCACCTCTCATACTTGATCTAACATTCTCCAAGACTCAACATAGATACAGACCCTTAAAATTACCCCACATCCTTCATGATTTTCCTCCAAATTACTATGAGTACCTACCTGTGTTTGACAGGGAACAGGGTGCCATCACAGTCGAAAAACTAATCCAAGGGTTTGAGAATTTTATAGACTTGTTTGAGATTAATCATGATGATGTTTGTATGGGGGATTTCTCTCAATCCTTGAAAGGAGATACCAAAGAATGGTTCAAACATCTTCAACCAAGGACAATTGGCTCATGGGAAGAATTGAAGGGTGTTTTTTCGAAGTTTTGGGGTAAGAAGAAATCTCTAGACCTACAACTTACAGAATTATATGCCTTGAAAGAGAAAATAAATGAGACCATTTCCATATTCAGTAAAAGGTTTTCCAGTAATTATTATGATTTTCCCAAATAAATTCAATCCACTGAAGTTGTTTCCATGCTATGCCACTACTCTTCACCCAGATTTTTCTTTCCTCCTGATGGAAAGGAGACATGTGACCTTACAGCAAATGTTTAGTGATGCTCAAGAGATTCAACACAATATCCTATCATGTGAACAGATTCAAAGTGAAAAATTGGGTGTTCAACGACATGAGGATGAATGTGAATAGAGAACATTTAACTGGAATCTTGAGCATAAAATTGATGATATCACGAGTCCTTTTGAAGTTTTGAATGCAAATGATTTTGTAGAGGATTATATCCCACTTATTGAAAGGGAAGGTACTTATGTAGTTTTTGATCCACCCCATGACGAGCATAGAGTTGATTGTTTCATATATTCATTTGAAGACAGTCAAGAAGATGAGCTTGAAAATCAGTTTGTTGAGGAACAGGTTGATGTCCCAAGTTTTTTCTTGTTAGACAATATTGCAGATGTTACTAATTTGCCTATATATGATCAATATGATGATGATTATGATAATGATCTCCCAGACCAGCCAGTTGAATTTCCTCTATCAGGAAATGTTCTTCTTCATCAGTATAATGATAGGAATTGGCTTACATATCAGAGTCATGGAGAAGAGGGTACTGAAATAGTTGAAGGGAATTCTTTGCCTTTATTCTTTTCTTCATTTGAATTGCTAAAATAAAATGCTAAGGTCATCTTTGAAACAAAGGAAAGTATGTTGATGCCAAATCACATTGATTCACTGAGACAATTTGACAAGAAATTGCAGCCATTGGTCAAAGAGGAATATGAAAAGGAGTGTGTTCAACAACCTAAAGAAATGGAAAGATGTGCACACGACATAAGTAAAGAAAATGAAGAAGATTTTGAATCAGGTGAAGGAACCTTGCCACTATGTTTTTCTTCTTTCAAAATGCTGAAGCAAAATGTTTATAATGTTTCAAATCAGACATCCTCCAGACATGATGGTGAATATCTAGGGTACAATGGAATTACAAATGAAAACCATCTTCCATTGTGTTTTTTCTTCCTTTGAGTTGTTGAAAGAAAATCATGAGGTAACAAAGGAAGCAAGAAAGTCTGACTGCAATAGCATTGCTTTACATAGGAAAATGGTTGTTGATGAGGAAGATCAACAACCTTCACATGCATTAAATGATCATGTGGCTGATCACATGGGAGGTTATTTCAGTTCAGATTTGCAGCCTATGATCAACTACCAACTTGAAAATGAGGATGAAGTTGATCAAGAAATTCTTACTAAAATTCATTTTCCTTTTCCCGAACTTAATAAAGATTTACAGCAAGATTTCCAACAAGACAAAGTGTTTCAAAGTTGTCTTTCTTCCCCTGAGAATGATGTGGTCATTAAATTTCTGAGTGGCATGGATAGAGATGAGGATTCTGAGACTACAAGCAGTGAACAAGCAAATGACATAGAGTTTCAGGAAAGCAACAAAATAGTGCAAAGTGGCAGTCATCAAGCGAATTTCCAGAAGGTTAATAAAACCAAACCAGAATTGTTTGATGAACAAGAGGATAGTCTTGACACATATAATATGGCTGCCATGTATGAAGATGTTCAATGATATATGAATGTTCTTGTTGATATGCATAGAAAAATAGACGAACTCATTACTGCCATTTCATTTGAAAATGTTCCCAGAATGGAAGAAATAGAGCAAGAACAACAAACAATTACGAAAGAGGCTTGCCTTTCTGTTTTTGTTCGTCAAGAAGAAATGATTTTTCATGATTTGTATGACCATGTGGCATGTTATATGGCAATTTCTAACAATTAGGATTTAAGGTTTAAGATGGATTGCAAGCTCAAAGGTGGTGATATTGACAAATCAACATCAGTATTGGATATGGATTGCTTTACACCATAGGTTTTTCTTCAGCTAGTATTGTCTTCTGATTTAGGAGGTTGTTACTTCCATCCGTCTCAGCAGATCTGTCAGCCTCTTGATGGAAATTGATAGGGTGAATCACATGAAAACCATAATGTAGTGGAAGAAGTGAAACATAGTTTTGGCCTTATGCATGCGTTGGAAGACCCATTTGCAGTTTTTCTAGAAACAATAAACAACCCCAATATTCTTGAACTTCTAAGAATCAAATTCATATGTAACTCCCCAAAGGAGTTGTTGGTGAGCAGATTCTGGAACAAGTATGTGCAAAGAAACCTAACATTAGATAAGATGATTGCATGGTTACATTGGCATTATGATTTCATCTGATTGGAAGCTCATTTCAACTAATAGGGTAGGTAGGTCTGAATAAAGTATAGATTCCTGAATAAAGTATTCAGTTAGATTTTTAGCAGTATATCAAGCATTCAATCTCCAGGTCAGAGCATGGCATACACCTGTTGTGAGAGAAGCTCAAATGGATAAGGCACAGGGTCTACTATTTTTTGTTACCTCGTAAGGAGGATAGCATCCCTAGTTGGAGCCCATGTTATCACTATAAAAAAATTTGCATGGGGTCCTAGCCTAAGGACTTAGTAGGAGGATAATTCGGTATGGAGGAGTGACAAACTAGTGGACAATGCCATGTCTAGTGGACAGGTATAAATATAGCGGTAAGGTGAAGTCGATGGGATCCAATGGGTCATGGATCATGAGCGTTGTTGATCGACGATTGTAGGGCATATCGGGCGAAGAAATAGCACGTTGGTTAATCTCTTGGAGGCAGGCCGATACGAATACCATGGTTTTGCTTCAAGGTCACGTGGTGCCACAAGATACATATTGGGGGGGGAAGTGAGTAAGTTGGAAACCACCCAAGCCCACCCCGATTTCACATGTCAGAAAATTATTAGATATATATCACATCCAAATATCACATGTGGAAAGGGAAAGATGACGGCCTGTCAAATAACCTTAGGACAATGGTTCGGGTACTTTTCATCTGTGCAATGTCGGGTAAGTGCCACCATAAAAATGATTCGAAGTCTCATCATTTAAATTTGATAGCCAAGCATGATAATCCGTAGTCATTTCTATTAATTTGGCCAGTAACCTATGATTGGCACTCAATGACGACTTCCATTCAAATTATGGATGGCATTACTCTGTTTTGGGCGATTAACATTTCATTCCTGAACAGGGTAATCACAAATCGAATCAGCTTCCTAATTTATGTACAATTAAGGGAGATAATCTCATGTTTTCTGGAAAGCCAGAGAGAATGGATGAGGCAGACCAAGCAGCCTCCATTGAACCAAGATATTCCAACAATATGACAAATTTATCAATGAAAAAGAAAGAAAATCTTGTCGCGCAAATACTGGCAACAAAATTTTAAACGAAACCTGTAGAGGATCCAGGAGCATATAAAGAGGTCATATTAAATCATATCATGAAGTATTTGATCATTAACGGATACGCAGATGAGCCCCACATGAAATCTATCAAGAGGAAAAGGAGCAAGAGACGAAAGACAAAGGTTAAAGTTGAAGCGATGGAAAGCATTGGAGAAAACCAGTCTGCTTGGCTTGACACGTTAAAAGACGAAATTTCTAATATGAAATAGATTTCAAGTTATATTAAGTATGTTTCCGAAATTTTTGTAATAATATAGACATCTGGCATTCAAAGAGAAAATATCAAGTATGTCAGTTTTTTATTATAACGTCCCCTAGAAAATAGGAGTACAGTTGTTGTATGTTACTCCTTCGTTGTAATTGATGTCTATTTTTGGTATATTGGGTAATATGATTCATTTTGAATCCCAGATGTAATCTATATATATAATATTAAAAGATAAATGAATGGTTGGACTGACCAGAGGGGGGCCTTCCCTCATAGCAGGAGGAATTTGTAACTTTCTGAAAGCCGAATTGAATATATATGCAGAAGCTTTTTGAAGTCTCTATGAAAATATTCTAATGGTGGTGATATGAGCTTTGTATCCTTTCATTGTATGTGTTTCATGTGTCATTCAATTCCATTTACAATTTCTTATGTTCAAATTGGAGAGTTAAAAAGCACAGAATTCGTCTTATGATGCTCTCGACTTAAGCAATTTGAACTATGTGGGTTTCCTCTTAGCCAATTTAGAATTCATTGCAGTAATGCTATGATGTATTTATTTGTTTTCTATTTCCTCCTACACCTTGCTCAAATATAATTTACAACTCAGATCCATTGCTTCATTTAGCCTTTATCCTCTAGAGAGTTCTACTAGCTAGTCATTGTTTTCATTCAATTTCATAATTTTGACTCCATAGCCCTAAGTGTCCCTCCCCTTCCTTGCCAACAATTTTATAAAAGACCCCAAAACAAACTAAATCTAGCCATTTATTTCCAAAGAGATATCAAGTGACACGAGAGAGCCCTCTCTGAGTTGAGAAAACAAGTGCCCAGTTCTAAAGTAGGTTGAAATAGTTACCTATGTCGTTTGTCTATCAACTGGACAAAATTTACAAAGTGCTAACAACGAGAACATATTCACAACCTTAATGATTGTTGGAAATTGGGCAGTGGACTGCAATCATATATATGTATAAGAATCATGTATTGCATTCTAAAAAAAAATATATGAGTTGAAGACTAACAAATGAACGTTGACCATTATGATAGTCGAATGGTAATGTGCAGAATGCACATGTTCATGATTCATCGTGAAAAATATATTTGTTGTTGTAGCATGTTGATTTACCAAGAAGCTTGAGGTGAACCAAACCAAGGCTAATCAAGGGAAGGACCAAGAAGATCCCAGCATGGAATAGATTTCATAAGAAAAGAAGGAGAAAAGGGGGACTACTTTTCTCACCCCAAAAACTTTGAATTGTTTAACAGAGTTGTAAGCCTTAGAAGAGCAGTTGTGGAAATAAGTACAGCTGGAAAAGGGGAAATAAATAGATAAGTAAGTTTGAATGAATAGGCTTGGTTAAGCCATGATAAGTAAGAGTAGTGAGGCCTTGGAAAAAATAACTCAATTGGACTGAAATTCCATGGCTGTGTAGAAGGAGTTGGACAAGGGAAGAGTTCCTTGAACCCTTCCTTGATTTTTAGTGTATTTCTCTGGTACAAGAGATTGATTTACTAATGCAGGTAAGTGTTTTGGCATAAGGATTCTAATGGTTGTATTATTAAAGAATATAATTGAAATTGGGTTGTGATTTCTCTAGCTAACACATTAAAAAGTAATGTGGTAGAGTGCATAGAGATATGTGGGGGAATATCTGAAAATGTTTTATTAATTTAAATGTTATGATACATTAATTTTTGTTTTACATGATGACTAGTGTGTGTGTGTGTGTGTGTGTGTGTGTGTGTGTGTGTGTGTGTGTGTGTGTCATGTATAATAAATGATTGGAGATGTTGGGAAAGGGTAGATGTCAATGGTAGATAACCTCTGATAAAGGATAAATGCAAGAAGGTTGTCATTGAAATATTGTTGAAAGGACTTTGGGATCCCCATGGAGCACTAATGATGAGGTAAAAATCAGAAAAAAAAGGGTGCTAGAAGCTAGAACAGGTATAAAACTATTCATGCTCATGTGGCATAAGGTATGGATGGATTTGGTAAGAATATCCTCTGAAGTGTTTTAATTTCTTCCTAATATGCGAATAATTTTGAGTGTCTAGTATATGCCATTGCTACCCAAGCATGTTAATATTCAGGAGAGAAGAATCTGAATAATAGAGAGAGGGATTCTATGTCAGTCCAGGATGAGCTATAATCCTTGCAATAAAATGGATGAGTAAGGAGTACCATGGGTATAATTACCAATCTAGGGAGATTGGGAATAAATTTGCTCATAGTTAGCACATTGCATGGACTGCGTTGAGGAAATGCATGTTTTCATAAGAGGGAAGACAATGGATTTCCCATTAAGGAAGGAGGACCTTCCAATACTCCACTTGAATTGTATAGTTGTTAAAGAAAAGAAAATTTGGGTGGCCATGAGTGTTGGCACCTTGGTTACTAATGAAGGAAGAATGCTTGAGTACATTTAAGAGAAAATTTTAGTCTCATATGCGTTGATGTGGGATCATGATCAGCCTATAGTAGGAAGCACGGTCATGTTGTAATAATGAATGAGAATGAATAATCCATATGGTGAAGAGGTTGGTTAAGTTTCAACACACCATGGAAAAGTGTTTTTCATAAAGTGCGACAAACTTGAAATCAATGCACGAGTGCATTGGGTATGAATGTGACCATGAATATTGGCACATTGATTAAAGTCATTTTATATTTGAATTGTATTTGAAAATTTTAATATGCTGAAAGGATGCATACGTAAATAATGATATTTCATTTTGCTATATACCCTTGAATGGATGAAAATGACTTGGATTGTTAGTATGCATAGTTTTGAAAATATAATGTGCATGAAAACTAACAATTTGTTTAGTTGAGGAATGTTAAAATTGCAGCAAGAAAAGGGTATTGGATATGGCAGTGTTTTGAGCCCATAAGGAAGACCAATTTATTGTTGAGATAAACTGCTATGGAAAGGAAAGTCCCATACTTGTGAATATGGTTCCTGTGCGGAACAGATATGAAAATAAATGTGGAATTTGGAAATCTGTGGGTAACAGATTTGCAAGAAAATTCTAAATTTGAAATTGATTGTAATTTATCATAATTTGTGTATACTTGTGATACAAGTGAGATGAAAAAGATATGTCTAGAGAGGACAGCTGAAGGTTTTCAAGCTGGAAAGCATGAAAAAGAATATTGTTGAGACATGAGAGCCATGTGGTAAGTCATGATCGCCCTAGAAGATGTTGTGTTGTGGAAAAACAAGCTGGAGGGACGCCTCGACAGAGAAATTTTGAGGGATGCCTCAACTGTAAGGCTCAATGAAGTCTTTATAACTCTTCCTATATGAGAAATCCTTGGAAACGCAATATGGATCACCCGAGGGACTTTAAAGTAGAGAAGGGGATGCTTGAGCATGGGCCTGGAGAGTGAGTGACCGCAAGAAAGAGGAGACTTTGATCATTCTTATACACTATTGATTGGGATCATGCACACAATGGGTACATCCAGGAAAAATAGTGAGACAAGATAACAAGATATCCATGTGGATGTGAATCCACGAACCTCACAGATAAGTATTGTGCTATATTTTTGAATTTTTTTCTCTTGAATTTTTCACAACAATGAAATTTTTCCACATGAAATTGTGATTAATATGCTTGTTGTCCAAGGTTATTGAAGGCAGGTGATGAAGGCCAAGAGTTTGGAAAGGAATTGACCAAGAAAGAGAATCAATATTTCTTAAACAACTGAATGAAAAAGACATGGAAAGTGCTACTAAGAAATAACATTGAGGATGGTGTTCCTTTTCAAGGGGGAGGGGATTGTAACACCCCTATTTCCCCCAGATTGTAATTAATCGTTAATTATGACCACCATGCTATGGAATGGGAACAATGTAAATGTATTATTGTGTATATTTCCAATGAATGACTATGTGGGTGAAGCCTTGAAGTATTAGCCATGATATCACTAGAGGAAAAGAGTAGGGAAACTATGCAGAGGGTTCATTATGTCAAAATGACCCAAATTTCTCCTTGTTGAAATAATAAGCCTCATCATGATCCCAAGGAGAAATCAGTTAATAAGAAAAGGACTAGTGTTTGAACCATCAACCACCCCAATGAATGGAAGCATGGAGGTTATGGATGGGGAGACAGAAAACTATCAGCTTGAAGTACCACAGAGGGCAATTTTTACTGTAGGCCCGGACTGACCTGAGTTTCCTTCTAACAGAAAGAACAGGACAAGTCCAGAACCTTCCTAAGGAGGAGAAAGGTGTGAAAGAATACATGTGAAGGCATACAAGAAAGAGACGCACCGAGGTAAATGTGAGACCAGGATATGTAGAAGAAAAGAGGAAGAGCATGTGAGGCTCTCTAGCTAAGAAGAAGAATTGGAAGCTTGATAAGTTGTTATGGTTACTGGATAGAACAAGAAAAAGGATCTCTGATATTTGTAGAAGATCATGAGCTTGATGCTGAGAGAGCATCTGATAAACCTCACAG
>JASDQU010380718.1:9806-21006 GCA_032191745.1 Picea mariana | reverse complement strand
AGCCAAATTTCATAGGGAAGGTGAAGTAAAGAAGGCCAAAATTCAAGGGAGGATAAATTCCTTTGATGATGCTTTCTAAGATATGTTATTTACAGGTCATCTCACCATTTTTGCAATAATTTGTTTTCTAGAATTATTCAAACCATGAAATTTTGAGGTCGTTGAATAAACATATCCAAGTAGTTGTGATAAAAAATTCATCTTGTGGTTCATTGTATTTTTTGAGTTACACTCCGTGGAAAATAGGGTTTGTGGCAAGTCTTGAAACTAGTCTAAAACAAGTGTTTCAGATAAACACGTCATAACTTCTTCATAACAGATCCAAATTAAGTAAGACTAAATGTGTTGGTTAGAGTACAGTCTATAGTATGTTGTGTACCATTTTCATATCTATACAACAAATATTTCATGTGGTTAATTCTCTACAAGTTCGATCTCTAGAATAAGCCATAATTCAACAAGGTATGCCATTTTTGCTATAACTCCTTTTTTGGGAGGTTCCAAGAAGTGAAACCTGGAGAAATTGCAGATGAGAGACTGAAGAAGATTGTGTAATATTTTTATACCTTTATTCATTACAGGTACATACTTATGATTATTGCAAGTTAGGATTGTTGACTAATCAAAAACTAGTCATGTGAGACTAAAGTAAAATTTGATGAGAATGCTAGTCTCTTGTTAAGGAAGGTTTGCATGTATGTGATCATATACACCAAGTCTATTACAGAGTTACAAATAAAATTTGGATGATGAAATTGATGAGGGATTTTGGTTGAGGTATGTTACAGATAGAGTTTGTATAACAATGAGGTTGTGGCATATGGTTGAATGTAATGGTTTATGGTATTTGGTTATGGATAGTGTGATGTATTGCTAGAGAAATTTTGATGGTTATATTGGTATATGTATTTGGTATATGGTTGAGGTATATGTTGGGTACATGGTTGATACAAGTAGTTGATGAGTTGGCACATACATGAGATGTATAGTTGATGATGTTGATACATCTCGATGAGGCATAATTTATGTGTATTTGATCCATGATTGGTACATATTTGGTGCATGGTTGATGCACTCGTTGATGGTAGAGGTTGAGGCACAAGTTGATGCACTTGTTGATGGTACAGGTTGAGGTACATGTTTGCGCATGGTTGATGCACTTGTTTATGGTACATGATGACTACAGGTTATTTGGTATAGGTTGGTGCATGGTTGATGCACTTTTTTATGGTACAGGTTGATTACAGGTTGATTGGTACAAATTTACAGCAACATATCTCACAATTATAGTGTGACAATGGTTCCATCATTCTACTTTTATTTCAGGGCGGTTGGATGGGGCAAGGACAGGTGGTTGTAGCCACCTTTCGGTTGTAACTGGAGAACATAGGGGGTTGTAGCCTCCTTCTGGTTGTAGCCATAGAATTGGGGAGTTCAATATTCCTTCAAGTTGTATCTTGAGAAACTAGGGGGTTGAAGCCTCCTTCCAATTGCAACTAGAAAATAAAGGAATTCGGTGCCTCCAATTAATGTAATTCTTAAATATATATAAGAAACATCATTCTGTGGTTTTCTCCTGCTTTGGGTTTCCATGTAAAAAAACTGGTGTACTGTGTATGTCTATGATTTCTCATTTGTTCATTGTTTATTTACTCCACAACTTTTGGATGATAATGCTACATTGATATAACACTTGCATGTTATCGTTAAAAAGGATTAAATTGATCTATTATTGATTCACCCCCCCTCTGAGTAGTCCAACATCATTGTATGAAAAAACTTTGTTGTGTGGCCAACATAATTGCATCTCCAACATCTCATTGAGTTTCCTGAACTTTTCTTTTCAGGACTCTTGCATTCCAATGATTTGTGACCAAAGTTATTACAAGAAAAGCAATAACCATTGAAGGTGTTTCCATACTTGGGTATGTTGTGACATGAGAAGTTTGTCTTTTGATATGTTTCTTGTTTTTTACTTTTATATCTTCCTTCCTTGACAAATTTCATGGTTTGTTTTAGGTTTGTGACTGTACCTTTTTCTTTTGAGGAGTATGATCCTTTATCATGTTTTTGAATGGTTCTCTATTTTCCACCTTCTTCTTTGTTATTGTATCCAAGACTGTTTTTTTCATCAATTGGTCTTTGATTGTTTGAGATCCTATCTAGGATAACTGAGTTGTTTTGTAATTTGACAGTTTCTTTTGTCTTTTCATTCTTATTTTTTAGGTTGCTAACTTCCATTTCCAACATGTGACATGTTTCTTCCTTTTTTAGTCAACTGAATTTTCAAGGCTTCTTCTTTTTCCTTATCTCCTTCAAGTTGAGTCTTTAGATTGATAACTATTTCTTCTGTATCATCCAAGACTTTTGTGTAGGTATTATTTTTGTCATATTTCTTTAACTCTTCTATATCCTTTGTTAGATAAACAACTTCATTCTTCAATATTTTGATTTCTTCCTTGTTTTCTAGCTCAATCCTTTTGAGGTTGATGGCTTCCAATTCCAATCTGTGGCATCATTCTTCCTTTTTAGTTAATTGGATCTTATGTGCTTCTTCATTTTTCTTAGATTATTCAATTTGATTCATTAGAGTTTCATTAGTACTTTCATTTATCTTTTTGACGTTAATAATTTCCAATTCCAACATGTGACGTGATTCTTCTCTTTTAGTTAATTGGATCTTCTGGGATTCTTCATTTTTCTTAGTTTCTTCAAGTCGAGTTTTTAGACAGATGACCATTTATTTTGTCTCTTCTAGTACTTATTTGCGTTAATTATCATGTGTCTTAAATTCTTCCATTTCTTTTGTTAGATTAGCAACTTCGGTCTTCAATATTTTGATTTCTTCTTCTTTGTCTTCTAACTAAATATTTTGTTCATTCTATTCATGGTTAGATTGATCTAACTGTTGTAGTAGCAACATATATTTCTTTTGAAGTTTCTCGAACTCTTCAAAAGTGCACATAACTGTGTATTCAAGATGGTCAAGAACGTCCTTAGTAACTTCAATATATAGACCATTCGTTGGTTCCATACTAATCACTTCAAATGTAGTTATAACATCAGTCTTAAAATATAATAATTTTTCTTTGGTGAATACAGAGGTATTCATCAATTCCTTGATGTAGTATTCTTCTCTATTGATGACTAGGGTTTGCATCAATTCTTTGATGGAATTGTCCTCTTCTGTGTTTTTTTCTTTATTCTAATCATAATTCTCTTTATTTGTATTTTGTTCTTCATTGTGATTTGATTTCTCCATTTCTAAGTTTTGTTCTTTAATTTGGTTGGATTTCTTTGTTTCTTTGTTTTGTTCTATAAACTGATTGGAATTATCCATTTATTTGTTTTGTTCTTTATTTTGATAAGAATTCTATAGCTGGAGCCATAACACTTTAGAAGAGGTGCAATGTCCCATCTTTTCTTTGACTTGGTTTGACAGTCCATTCTAGATTGCCTTTAATGCTACTGAATTATTTTTCTTTTCTTCTTTTACAGTTTTGGTTTTGTTCTTTGAGGTAGTTGAGTACCAATGTTTAGATACTACTAAATCCCAAACACCATATCCTCTTGACTTCAGATACCATTTCATTCTTTCCCTGCATGAAGAATAGTTTGTTCCATCAAATAAGGGAGCTTCATTTGTGGAGAGATCCATTTGTCCACCCATTTCTTCATAATCTACCTTCCAGTGTTTAAATTGTTTTGAAGGCATCCTCTCTGATACCAATTGTTGTAATACACACTGATACTGAGAGGGGGCATGAATCAATGTCTGGAACTTTTGATTGTTTTTCACACTTTCATAGATCAACTGAATTAACTAAATAAAATATATGCATCTTAATTAATAATTCACAAACATGTATAACACAAATTGTATAAATTAGATAGAATATCTTTCTTTTATTTATTTAACTTTAATGAATACAAATAAAATCAATATTTTAATATCTTCAACTTCAACTGAATATGAGAGATCTAACTCGTTGATACAAGACCCAACTTGTAGTTCTCAGATCCAATTGAGAAATGAGGAATCCAACCCTCATAACAAGACCCAGCTTGTTGATCTTAGATCCAACTGAGATGTAAGGAATCAACCCTCATAACAAGACTCATCTTGTAAACAGGCACCAACATGATAGAATGAACTTCCATTCAATCCATTATAATATATATATATATATATATATATATATATATATATATATATATATATATATAGTCCACCAAGACACTTTCTTTTCACCACAATTTTATGTTTATATAATCTTCCAACATTTATATATTGAATCCATGTGTCTTTTCATTATAAAACAATGTGCCTCTTCATTTAATTAATTCCAAGTATTTTCTCATCAAGCCTTCTATTTCTTTTAACTAAAAAGACTTCAAATCATTTGTAGTATTAGTTTGTATTTATTCTTTTATGTTTAGTTTCCTGTTATATATTTATTAATTTCTTCATATAGACACTTCATTCAAACCATTTCCGTACAAATGACCATCGGCTTAAGACCACAATTTTATTAACCTTAGCACATCTTCTCTTTCCTTATTCTTTTGCACCATATCTCTACCTTATCATACACCTAGTGGTATGTCAATACCATATGATTTAACTTTTCTTCCAAAATTTCTCAAATCGATGGTCTGGTCTAATCCTTGTGCAACTTTATTGGCTCTGGATCATTTTCAAGCCTTGACGATCGACGGTTCCAACTTAATTAGTCATTGAGATGGACAAATTTAATGTATTCCTGGATTTCAAATATTCCGAACTACGTGATATTTTATACCTCTTTCTTGCAACTATCCCTGAAGTGGTGAAGTTCTGTTCCACCTTTGAGCTTTTCCCTGGTCTCATCCAATGGTCTCGATCAACAAACATGTTGTCTCATTCTTGCTAACATCTACACAACTTAATCTATGCTTCTAAACCTTCTTCACTGATCTAACCTTATGACGAATGGTAAGATCTATATTAACCCATTTCTCGTTTAATTTTGACTAATTTTGGTTTTTAGATGATCGATGGCTCTGACTTATTCTTCAGTTGAGATGGATGGTCCTTGTTCACTTTGGGACTTCGACATTTCGGGACTCCTTCCTTTAAAATATTCCAACTCTTTCGGAGCAAATTCAGCCAAAGTGCATATTAACACTTCCCTGCTTAATAATATTCACATGTTCAAGAGCTAGGACCATGGGCTTAGGCAGAAAGGATCTCCTGCTCTTTGGTTATTCAACTATTCATGACTTTGGGACTTCGGGCTACTCAAACTATGAAGTATTTCAATCCCTTCGGAGTGTTTACCTACTAAATAAGTCATAGAATGGCGGTGACCATTTGTTGTTGGTTAACACCTCATGCTTTCTCTATTCTTCCATTGTACTTGATCGGACGATCAAGAAATATTCCGTAGGATATTAAATCAACGACCAACATTGACTTTGGCCTTTGTTTCTTTGAGTAATTTAGCTGGTAGGAGAAGCTGAATATCCCCAGAGGATGTAGTCCCAGAGTGACATGGCTTGATGACGTCACTATTGACGTGGCACTTGTTGAGTGGCTACCAAGTGTCACCTTGATTTTTTGAATTTCGTATACCTAATGTGCCAACTATACCTTGACACATGTCACCAACCAATTGGGCCACTTTTCATAATTTTCTTCTGCCACATGTCTCCCTCCTCGATCATGGATTTACACTTCATGGCTTCGGCACGTCATGGATTCAAGAGTTTTGGCACTTTTATACCATCCTTTGATCATTGCTGAAGTGTCGAATAGATCTATCACTGTATATCTTTCCTTATCTTGATCGACGAATTCTATTATATCTTGGGCTTCAGAGTTTAGGATTTCTTGATTTATCTAAGGTTCTTAATGATGGAGTAGGTTAATGTCAGAGTTAAACACCTTCTCCCTTTTAGAAAAATATGATGGTTTGAATATTCATTTTAGATCAATGGTTGATGGGATTTCCTTGCTCTTCCTATGGTCCAACGGTCGACAGGAGTTCGTGACTTCAGGGCTTCGACCTTCATGTTTTCTTGGTTTTTTTGAACTTCTGATCATCGGAGTAGGTCAATGTCAGAGTTGACCACATTATCCAATGGATTGTACTACTACTAAGGATATATTAGATCAACAGTCGGCATAAGTTCATTTAATCCAAGACTCAAATATATTGTGGCTTACACTATCCTTCAGTAAGCTCAATGGGATGGTCAAGAATTCATCCGAAGTACCTCCTTGATCTAACGGCTAGCAGGATTTCATGACTTTGTGACTTTGAGAGTTTGTGCCTCTGCCTTATCTCCAATGTTTGCCAAAGTGGCGAAGTTCTTATGTCCTGAAACTTACGCTATCCTTCCACTTGGCTTTGATAAATGGTTCTAACTGATCTGATGGTTGTGATTACTCCCGAAATTTGAATGGACAATTATATTTCCATGATCCTTCACAAGGGATTCTTTTGTGTTGGCTCTAGCTTCTACGTGATATGATGATCCAAGATTTTCCTGAGAACTGTATCAACAAACATTATTCTTCCTTGATTCTTTTGGAGTTTTACTGTGGGGATTTCAATCCCGATAGCACTTCTACAATGCGCTCTCTCTTATGATATTTCCTTCATCCTTTACAAAGACATTAACATTACATGTTCTAATTCTATGTGTGTATTCTTGTAGAATCTCCCCGTTGTATCTCCTGAGCTTTAGGAACATAGGATCATTGTTGATCCTATCATGATCAACAATGAACAAAAATTCTTTCTGCCCCAAGGTGATATTTCTTTTCCTATGATTATTGTATATGTTTGACTCATGTTTCCATCAATGACAACACATAATCAATAATTGCAACAGACTATCCATCTATGAGTGTGTTACCTACATTTACACTGTCTTTCGTGTCCTTATTCCTAAAAAAACTTAGGGCTTCATGACCACACCTATGATTTTCCTGTAGACTTCTTCAAAGCATCTTCCTGTGAGGGCCATGCTTAGAGCTACTCCATAAGGAGACCACTTTGGAGACTTCTCCAAATACACCCATCACATCTGTTGACACCAATTAAAACAACTACTTATTGACATCAATGACAACAAACTATCCCACAACATTAATGACAACCAGCTATCCAAAAATCTCCCCCTTTGGCATTGATGACAACACTTATACTCCAACACTCGTAATCCACCTATGACCAATGCTCCTCTGATATTTCTCTCCTTATGTTTCTCTCCACCTTTTACATCAATGGAAAATGGTATCTCCCCATGGGGATGCTCTCCCTGTCTTCATGCTTCTAATATCTCTCTTTTGATCTTTCTCTTTCTCCCCCTTTGACATCATGGGTAAAACGGTAACTCTCCCCGTCCATATACCTTATATGAAAAATCTTTCTATGAATTCATGCACTCCCCCTATCTTCATGCTTTTCATATCTTTCTCTTACAATTTATCTTCCTTGAATTTTCTACAATATGTCATGTAGATCAATGCAGTATTTATTATGTATGCTTCATTTCCTCTCTTATGGTGTTCATTGTTCATTTGTGCTTCCACTTGTAATTCACTAAAATGTATAAAAATCATTCAAAGTTACTTGACTGAAAGTCTTCATGACTTGTCAATTTCACATCAATGACCATACCTTCTTTTAACAATATAGATTCTACTGTGCCTTTTACTGCTTTCCTTCCTTATTCCACTTGTCCATTGATTCCATTGATTCCAATTGTTACTCTACTTTCATCCGCTGTCATGTATCTATTTGGACCTGTCAAAGCTCTCATGAGTCCATATCTATCCATATGTCATAAACTTCCCATGAATCTACTACTCAACTACATACAATGCTAACCCATATGTTGCAATTGATAACAACATATTCTACACTCATGTTCTCAAACTATTCTGAAGTTTCCTTTCCAAGATCTGCAAACACTTCAGTCTGCTCGAAAGATAGTTCTTTGATCTGTAGAGTTGTTGCTTAGAATCCCCCTCTTCAATATTCATATTTATTGGGAGTCTCCAAGATGGATGGCTCATAAAAGTATCCGCTCTTATGCGAAGTAATCTTCATCTTCGTCTTTGGAGACATCCTCCTTTTCATCCTCTTTCTGAATTCTGACATTAATTTCATCTTCCTTAATTATAACATATTCCTCTTCATCCTCTTCCTGAATTTTGACACCTTCATTATGATTTTGTGTTGTTGTAAATCTTGTGAGTATGATCTTTGCGACTTGGTTTTCATTTACTTTCTCTTCTTGTTTTTCATTTCCTCTCCAAACCTTCATGTATCTAACATCGATATTTTCCTTCATGGGAGGCTCTATCATGCTTCTACAATTTTGAGCTATGTGTCCATAGTTGTGGTATTTGTAAAATTCAATATTATGTGGAGCCACATAAACATTTCTTTCTTGAACATTTCTTCCATAATCCTTGCAATCTACAAATTTATGTCTAAATTTAGTACAAGTAAAACAATGACCATAAAAGAAATTTACATGCCTAGGAGTGAATGATCTTCTTTGTGGTGTAGTCCTTCTGAATTCTTGCCTTGGTTGATCATGATATTCTCTTTGGTTGTTTCCTTCAAAATGATTGAAGCTTCTTTGTTTCCTGAATGTAGAAGGTCTTCAATATTCATTCCTTTATGATTATTGTTGACCATGATTCCTTCCTTTGAGAACTTCTGCATAACTCTTTTGTTCCATTGCTTTCCTTATGCAGCTTGAACATTCCTCAAAATGAACATTCTTGTATCCTAGTACAAATTTTTCATTGTATGGCCTTTGACTGTTGAGAATGTTTTCTAACACTTGAGAAATTTTCAAGCTCCTTTTGAGCTTGTTGACTCCAACTCTCAATGTCACGATTTCTTTTTCAAGCTTCTCACACTCTTTTTCTTTCTTTATCATCTGGATCTACATTACTTATTCCTTTATCTTTCCTTCTTCAAGTTGGGTTTTCAAGGAGATGATTTATTCTTTGATTTATTTATTTTTCTTACTTTCTTTCTTCAACTCAGTTAAAGCAATGATGAATTCTTCATCAACATCCACTTCACCTTCTTCTTTGCTTTCATGAGTTTTTTTTCTTATTTTTCATAGACATAAAGAGTACTCTCTCTGATTCACTATTGTTTTCATCATCTTCATCAAATGAAGAACCGTCTTCTCTTGAATAGATATTTTTCTTGAAGACTTTCCTTTTATCTCCTTTCCTATTTCCCTTTTGATATTTCTTTTCTTTCTTGGGATCTTCTTCTTCATCACTATCTGTCTTCTTAGCATAAGGACACTTATTTGCAAAATGACCAATTTTACAACAATTAAATCATTTTAAGGAAAGCATACCTTTGTACTTGTTGATTCCTCTCTTCAAATTCCTTATGAAGTTGGCTATTTCTTCATCCTCGTCTGAGACATTGCTATAGCTTCAGTTTGGCTTTGACTCTGGATTTTTATTCTTCTTTGTATTTTTGGATGCTTTGAAGGCTACTTATTTCTTGGATGAATTTTTATATTTTGTTCTCATTTCCTAAGCCGTAAATATTCCATGTTTATCGTACCCAGATCTTGTCTTTCTTCTAGTGTTGAAATCTTAGGATAAAATATCATTAGAAGAGATATCAGTACATTTTTAACAATCATAGATTCATCAACTTCTTTTCCCAATCCTTTAATTGCATTCATTCTTTCATCAACTCGTAAAACATAAGCTGCAATGTCTTCATCTTCCTTCATTTTCACCTGTTCAAATTGACCTTTGTAAGTATGAAGGTTGGATTCCTTGAATTTGGCATCTCCTTCATAAGCATTCTGAAGTTTGTCCCAAATATCCTTTGTAGAATCACAATGCATAACATTGATACATATTGAATCAAATAGACCATTTAGGATAGAATTTTAATACTAAATTTCTTTCCATTGTTATATGTTGGGGGAGTGGCACACTCTTTGTATCTGTCTACTATTGATTTCCAAACATCAAATCCATGTGCTTATACATATGTTTTCATCATTCTTCTTCAGAATGCATAGTTATGTCCATCAAACTATGGTATTCCATTCTTATACATATTGGTGCTCTCCATGATCTACCTTCCAGTGGTTATACTATTTTCTTGAAGGACCTTCTCTGATACCAATTGTTGGAATATTGAGAGGGGGGGTGAATCAATATGACCACTTTTTACCACTTTCAATCACAATATATAAAGTTCAATTTTATCAACAATATATTACTTATGATTGCATTCAATATATCATGAGCATATAACCATAAGAAATATCATCACATGAAATAACCACATGCACAATACACCATGATTTATGTGGAAATCCAAATGGGAGAAAAACAATGAAATGATTTCTTATATATATCAAGAATACATTCATAGGAAGCACCAACTTCCAAATTCTCCAACACCAACTGAAACAAGGCACCAACCCCATAATTTATAGGCACAAACATGAAGGAATCTACAACTCCTTTAATTCTTCAACACCAACCAGAAGGAGGAACCAACCCCCTAATTTATAGGAACCAACCTGAAGGAAGCACCAACTCCCTGAGTTGTATGACACCAACTGGAAGGAGGATACAAACCCCTTTCCTTGCCCTATCCTGACACCCTAAAATACAAGTGTAGACTCACTATCACTACCACTGATCAACATGTAACTACCATTGTCACTGATACATCAACTAACCCGTCACTGTCACATCATCCAACATGTCACTTTCACTGTCACAAATATACGATCATCAACCAACTATAACCAGATACACTCACATGGATACCAAAACCATCACCATATCATGTACACCAACCATGTACCAAAACCTGTACCATATCATGTACACCAACCATGTACATAAGCATGTACCATACCATGTGCATCAACCATGTACATAAGCCTGTACCATACCATGTGCATCAACCATGTACCACAACCTATAGCATATCATGTACATCAACCTATACCATAACATGTCAAGAACCAAATATCAATATAGCATAGAAAAACCTCAGAAAAAATACTCAATGCCTTGAAAAAGAGACCATTTCAGATAATAAGCCTCTTCAAGGGGGAAACCTCCTTGTACCCCACTTAAATGTTCAAGTAAAATATGATTCAAAATGAAAATGTCTCCTTGGTATATATA
>JASDQU010380696.1:0-11200 GCA_032191745.1 Picea mariana | reverse complement strand
AACCCGACACCACTAAGCACACACCTTTATTTTTCAATCAATGTCATGTTCATCCTTTCTGCAAATCCATTCTGTTGAGGTGTATATGGAGTAGTATTCTTCCTTTCTATACTGGACTTTCTTATGAGGAAAATCACTCTATGTCATGGGGTAAGCCACAATAGATGGAATGACACGTAGACATCAACTCTAATCCCAAGTATGGTATATAAAAGAAATGATAACGGGACAAGATCAAGAGCCTACCTCGTCTAGACATTCGATGAAGACCACCGTTGAGCACACAACTCAAATGTTTATTCCTACAACTTGTACTCAAAAACCAAGATATGCAAGAATATGGTGATAATGTATAATGTTAGCATATAAAATAACATAATCCATTAACATACATGACAAATACGCCCATGGAATAACAATTTAAATATTTGCAAGATATCAATTGGATGAGAAGAGAGTATTTCTATTAAAAATGACCAATAAAAGTGTATAAGTGAAAAACTTATGTGTCGAAAAACATCGAAACATTGAAACTAAGTCCCTCCATCTAGGCCTCCACCACTTCAATCCTCCACCAAAGGCAAGATCATGTAAGGGAGACAATGAGGTTCTCCAACAGATAAGGAAGATCTTGGGGGCTGAACAATGTGTTCATACTTTCAATGATAAAGGGATTCAAACTCAATGTGAAGTGAAATTTCTCCAGAGTATCTTTTCTCTAAAAAGTTTAATACCCCCCCTTTTCCACCGCTTGGATATGGCCCAATTTATAGCCTTCAAATGGAACTAAAGGGAAAATTCAGAACGTTTCTAGTATATGGAAGGTCAAGGATCATGGATCTAGTGATGTGACATGGAAACCCAATACAATTTTTTAATTTTGGGCACAAAACCTGATGTACGTGGGTTGTAATGGTGCAACCTATGTATACACATGATGTCTAACTTATAGAGTGCGTATATGTGGAAAGAAAATATTTTTTGGCTCTGGAAGGTACAACAAGGGACTTCAAGTTTGCATAGGGAAATGGAAAGGCCTTTTGAGAAAGTTTCATGGGGTGAGAAAAATATTTCTATAACATATGCCCCCTAATGTGTGAGGTCAGAGGAGTATCTATGATAGAAGAAATACATTATAATTCCCAGAAGTGGAGTGATGGAGACTCAACTGGAAGTGCTAGCTACTAATGAGAATATTGCAATCCATAATGATTTTGTACACATGGCTACCAATTTGAATTACACTTCAAATCCATGTGAAAATATACCAAACAACTGTTCATGGCCATGAATAGGAAATACAAAGTAGACACATGCCAAAGGCTGTCATAGTCACGAACAAGTCCTAGTGAAAACCAGTCTCAAAATCAATCTGAAATATATCTGTATACAATGGAGTACAATCTGATCTCCCATGATCACTGAAGTCATGTAGGTATTGGTCCAATGAGCGACAAAAATAATTCAAGAAAGATTCCATTGTAAATTGAATGTGTTATCACATAGAGTTGTGGGGAGAATCAAAAGTCATTTTAGTCTTTTTTTTTGGATCTTGTGGTTTTGTCCTTGGTCGATTTTTAGTCATCATGACAAGGAGTGTTAGTTTTCATCAGTCACATCCTTATAATCACCATCATCACCTTGAAATTTTAGTTCCATAAGCTGTGTGAAGTGTCTCTAGATATTATTTTACCCGTTCATGTTGTCAAATCAGTTTGTGGTTTGGTGCCACGAACTCCATTGCGAATTGGTTGCAGAAGATAGTTGGCGGTTAGACCACTTGTAGGCACCCCTGTGAAAATTTGAAGGTATCAACATTCAACTCTAGGTTACCAGGTACTCTATGAACTTTTCCACCTTGCTTTAAGGTCTAGAAAGGGATGAGTGGTTGTTTCTCTTTGTGGCATTGCAAGCTGATGATTGGCACTATGAACTGTCTTGGATGAGGGTTGGAGGTTAGGCAATTTGTAGGCATCTGAGTGAAAATATGAAATTACCAACATCAACCTCATATCCATTAGGCACTCCATGAGATTTTTTGTCTTTTTTAGAGGTTAGGAAAGGAGTGTGGCTGCTTGTTTTCTCTTGGCACTGCAAACTGTCATAGGCATTGTGAACTCATTTATTGTAGTAGACGCGTATAAATATTTGATCATAAATCCAAAAAGGTGATGTGGGTTTTTTATGAATTGTTTTGTGGAGGATCATGATAATTTCATTGAATTTCTATCCAAATTTCAGCTTGACCTGGTTTGTAATTCGAGAGATATATTTAAAACACCAGTGTGCTACAAATTGGCACTGCAAACTCTTTGTTTTTCATAGTTGTTGGATATTCTCCTTGTTGGGAGGTTGCCACCTGTTAAGCAGGGTTCAAACAACTTATTAGATATCAATTATATGCTAAGGGAAACCTGCACCTAAGTTTTAGATCCATTAAAGACCTCATGCAGTGAGTTGGAAACAATTTATTAATGACTTCCAACAATTTCCTGAAAATTAGAAATTTGTTGGATTTTTGTCTCTTTGACTATTGCCACCCATTTCCAAGGCCTAGAATCCAATGAAAGAGATGGGATTCTACCTCCTAAGGATTTTTTGATGCTATTTTATATTTAGTGAAGGATGAATCTCTTGGATAAGGGTTGGATTCATGAGCCAAGAGAGGCTATACAGAGTAGGTTAGGCAGTTTCCCTGTGTGTGTTCATTTGTAAGCACGAGGGAATTTTTATCATGTAAATATTCCTGACATTGAAGATTCATGAGATTTGTTATATCATATTATGTTCTATTTGTTATCCATATTCATTTCTGTCTTGCTTGAATTAATTGTAGCTTTTGAGGATCAATGGTTGTATTTGATTTATAGATTCTTGAGTAGCAAAGGGTTTGTTGTGATTGCCTATAACTCATTGATTTTATTCAAGTAGCTTTCTAATCCATTTTGCAGAGAGGATATTTGTTTAATGGATGATCTAATTTATGTTAAATTATCATTTCTTCCATATTCCATCTTATAATCCATTTTTCTGATATGCTTTTCAATTGCCTTCTAACTTCAAGGTGTTTGTGTGACTCCTTTGCCCAATGGTGTAACCTAGTGACCTACAGTTTGCTTCCCTCTCCCTTTCTTTCTCTATTTTTCTGATCAACCTATTCAAACCAAAAATCATATTTTACATTATGATGGGCGCTGACATTACACTTTAGTAGTCAAAGTGTTACTTTTAGTGTTAACATAATGTCTTCTACATGATCTGCCAAAGGTGCAAGTCTACATTATGTGAATAGAAGAGTTGAAGTCGAACACAATGAGGCTTCATTTGATTACCAGTCATTAACAAACATGAGAAAACCTACTGATATTGAAAGTAGGTATCAAGGAAAAAAGTACATTCTTACAAGTGTGAATAAAGGTATCGAGGTTGAACACTTGAATAATCCATCTATCAGGAGACATTGATGTATTCCCAACTGTTGATGGAGGGAGAACTTGCCACTAATGACTATAAGACTCTAGGTACTCATAGGACTCTTGGCATTGTTTACATAATAGATGAGATGAAGTCGATGGAAGGAGACCCGTTGAGAGGAGAACATTAAGGAATCTCTCATCAGTCAGCACGAGGTACAAAGCAATAGCTTGATGATTTGGAGGAACTCGAACGAAGAGGATGTTCATGAACCAATGACAGTGTGTATCTCTCACATGCACCAGATTTAAGTAGTGCACAAAAGAGACCCTCTGAATAACAACCAATAAGGAAAATTGTGGCCAAAGGAAAGGAAACCACCAATAAGGCTAATGGCATCCAATACATTTCATGAATCCCAATGCATGAATAGATTTCTTGTTGTCGAACACAAGGGAAACCCCCCAGTCAGTGACCAATGAGGAGATGTCTAATGATGGGTTCAAGGTTACCTACACATAATGGAAGTAGGATTTGGGTGCATGGTATAACTACAACTCAATTTGATTCCAAGACACAGTGAGGGTATGGCCGACATGAAAAGTCAAGAGTTCAGAGGAATGGACAACATAGGATTATAGACATCCTTTGAACAAGAGCATGAGACAAATAGATAACTTAGGCAACATGGACTTGAATTATGAAACTCCGTGATGTAGGAGGCATCAATGAACTCTCCATAGGGACTGGAATAATAACCAATTAAAAGAGTAAACTCTAAGTAATGAGCTCAACTTACTAAGGTCATACTAAACCCAAAATTTGGATGATAATGGACTCAAAAGTTTGTTCTCTATTCAAAGGTGACATGACTGCTGCCAATATGAGCTAATATTCTTTTCTCGCCCGTCTTTTTTTCATTTTTTCATAGGCAAATGAATTCTATGATACAAGAGAGGAAATGCGTGTCGCGAGTAAGAAACTAGCTCCAAACAGTGGAACACAGCTATGCTCAATGAAAATAAGTGCATGCAGGGCATAGACACTCGGGGGAATGTTCCTCTTAGGGTATATGGTGTCAAGCTGCAAAGGATATAAACAAGGATCTACTTGGCTAGTGATACAAATTTATGAGGTAATAGAATTATAATGAGAAAGCAAGAATCAATAATAGGCTCAATACTTCAAGAAAGATAATGGAATGCAATTACAACTTAACTCCAAAGAATGTCCTTTTTTGTAAATCTAGTCCTCTAGGACTGGAAAAGTATAAAAGAATGCCCAAGAGAACTCTTCTAGCCACTAGTGACTAGATTATTCCTTTTTTGAAATTAGTCTACTTGGTATGAAAAAGGGTTAAACTTACACCAAATAGATGTCCTTTCAAATCCATTTAACAAGTGATAAAGAGACAAGTTCACTCGACAATATTTTTTCTTTTTTATGGAGTCTGAAAAGATCTTAACCAAGACTTGGTGGGAGTCCCATAATTATAGGTCATAATGCTTATGAGTAAGACTATGGGGTTTGAACGCAAAGTCATATTGGAACTATAAGGGACTCCTAGTCCTATGGAGTAATCTTTGCATGGGAATAAAATGGCACAAAGGTTCTAACTAGGGCACCCATGTTTGGTAAGTCTCTACCACTCAATAATGATACTTCTAGTAGTAGAAAGAAGGTTCCTTTCCATTAATAAATGGGTTCGTACCTAAGGCATATAGATCACAATCATAGGATAATGCAAAAATGAAAAATGGATTGACGACCTATCTTCTATGCTGGTAAAAGAACATACATGCCAAAGTCACGAATGGGTGGAATGACGCTAGAAACCAAAAAAATCCCTAGATAAAACTACCAAAACCAACTCCTTCCACTATACTATTAGTCCATTAGGTAAAAAAATTAGCAAAAACTATGTAAAGTAGATAAAAATTTTATACTAATAGTAAAAGTAACCAATTTTACCATACCATTTGAGTTATTTACCCACATAGTGCGTTTTGGACCAATTTTCCCATGATATTCAAGTGTCAATTGAAAGATCTACAAGCGACGGAATTGACAATCGTTTGGACCAAGTAAGTGCTCTTGCCCTCCTCTTCATTTCTAGTGGTTTAAAATTTCATATTAGTCCTCATTTTTTGTGTTTTAGAGGGAGTAACTTATGAATTAGGGTGTACATGAGATGTAGTTCATCGATTCACATATATGGAAACATGTATGTGGGCAAGAAAAATCCTTCCCGCGTATATGTGGCCCTACATGTGATTGTTAACATTATAGCCTATGTACAAGTTCACAAACTAGTTTTTTGAAGAGTTTGACTCAAAAAATGGTTTTCCTTTTGTAGGATGGTACTTGAATGGAGAGAGAGAGCATGAGGAAGTAGACACAATAGTGGAAAGAGATGCAGGGGCCCAACATCCTCTAAAAATATGTGAACTTTACAAGTTTTGGGATCTTAAAGGAATGAGGTCTCAAGTTAGATTGCTCCAAATGCTAGTAAAATTTTTGGATCCGGATATAAAGGATTTCAATATCGATGGGAAACCATTGAGCATTGAAGTAGATGGAATCTATTTCATTACATGATTGTCTCGATGAGGTGAGGTGGTGAACCTCAAAGCCCGGGTGGCTGGGGGTGGTATGAACATAGAGGATAACATTTCCACCCACTATGTTGCAGGCATAGAAAAAGTAGGGAGCCAACTCCTCATCAAGGTGATCAAGAACTTGAGTTTGAAGATCGTCATTCTCATTCTTACATAGATCACAGGGTCGACCTCATTGCAATAGGAATCAAGGGAACTCATGTTTTATGTAGTGGAGTGTTTATGACCCATGGATTATGATTGGTGCACCTCACTACTGGCTAACATGAAGAGCTAGCTGATAGACTGCAAACAAGGGAGGAAGAGGAGCTTTAGGTTCGCATCTATCTTGTGTATTTTTTTCTTTGAGCGGGTTACATGCTTGAGCCCTAGAGTTGAGATCGTTTCACATGGACTGAGCGATCCAACCATGTTACGGTGGACCGAGGTGATGAGGTGGTTAGGAGGTGGTAGGGTTCCAACCCCCTACAATGATGATTTCTTCTTCTGGTGGCATCGGCAGGTGATAGCCATAGATGACTACCCTTATGCTGGGATCAAATACATAGGAGATACAAATATGCCATTGACACTAGGCTCCTCCTATGGTGATATAGGTATGAAACAATTTATATATATATTTATTTTTTGGGGTTTTTTAAAAAAGAATAAAAATGAAAATAGTTTTGGATGGTATAATGTATTGAAAATTACTTTGTTACATAGATGTGGGTCCGCGATAGCCATATGGATTCCCACGACATCGAAGGAGGAGTTGGGGAGATGAGCCAGTGGGATGAGATGCAAAGAGAGTGCTACAAAATGTGCAGGGGAACATGTCTCGTTTGACACAAAAGATTCCTATGGTTCAGGTGGAGGATCTGCTAGAGGATATGTATAGGCAGGTGGTGGGTGTGCCCCATGCATGGGTGTGACTCTTCCAACATCTCGCAAACTCCATAGTATGCTATCATGATACACATCCAGTGCCACCATTGTAGATCCCATGGTCAGTATATCTATTGACCATATATGTATTTTGATGGTGTGAGCCCCATTTTGTACTATTAAACCATATTTTTTGAAGAGATGAAATATAAAACATTGGTCTTCAACTTTTCTTATATATGTTACAATGCGTACATTGATGGATGTGTTTTTTTTACTTTAGTTATGTGACAAATTCCAATCTAAAACATAATTAGCATATGCATCAGAGACGTAATTAGAACTTCTAGGTGTGTGATTATAAGTAATATTATCAAAGTGTCGTTCCAAAATTCACTCCCTTAGGAATCGTCGGAGTAGAGTAAGATCTCACACATGGTAACTTCAATTTAATTTACATACTACTAACTAGGTGTCCAGGAGAAATTTTAAATACTGAACATAATGTGAAACGACGTCGCGTAAAAGCTGTATAACTATGCTATATTCAGCCACATTATCCATTGATGACCCTAGAAAAATGTCACCTGAAGACACCAGATGACCCATGAGTGAGTAAATGACCCAAGAGATGGAAACCAAGTTCTGTGTATGAATATTGGAACCATCTACGAATCCTAAATAAATTGAAGACTCCATTGAAATCTGCCAACCAAGGGAAAACTTTATAAGAAAGCCGATGACACAAAGGAAAATATATATATACACTAAAATACACTAGTATACAAAGGGTCACACCCAAGCTTGAGGGCTCAAGCATATTATATTTTAAGGTAGATCCCATTTTTGGTCTCATCCAGCATATTCCCTTCATAATCTTCCAACTCATATGCTCTTTGTTCCAAAACACATCACACAATATAAGGACCATGCCACATGGGGTTAAACTTGCCTGCCCCCAATGGTTCTTTGGCTTGGTCATACAGGAGGACCAAGTCACCATCAATGTGCTACCAAGGAAAAAAAAAATTATCGTACTGAACCTTAACATGTTTTTTATTAACTTATATAGTCATAAAGGCATCTCGACACTACTCATATAGATGTTGTAGGTGTACAAGGCATTCTTCAATATCAAAAGTGTTAGGTAGGAGCTCAATTTTTAACTTGAGGGAATGGATTTTACATTCAATTAGGAGAATTGACTCCACACCAAGTAATAATTGAAAAGGAGAAAAACCGGTGGAAGTCTTAACCGAGGTTCGGTATGCCCAAAGCATAGGGTAAAGCATTAGATGCTAGTCAGATTTACTCTGGCTGACATTTTTTTGCAAAATTATCTTGAGAGATTTATTTACCGCCTCTACTTTCCCATTTTCCCGAGGATAATAATGGGAAAAATCATCGTGCTTAAACCCCAGTTTTGATGTTAATTCCTTCATCATTTCATTATGAAAGTGACTGCCATGATCAGTGACAATCTCCTTTGGGATTCTAAACTGGGCTATAATTTGGTTGAATATGAGAATTTTTGTTGTCTTACCATAGGATTTAATGGTAGGCATGACCTCTCCCCACTTAGTAAAGTAATCCATGACCACGATAATATGCTAATTCTCCCCAGTTGAAGCGGGGTTACAATCCAAAAAATATACCCCTCACTTGGTGAAGGGACCGACGGTAATGGCTGGGTGAAGAGGGGATGGATGCGAGTGCATTTTCTGAGTGAAAACCTCGCAAGGGTGACACTTCTTGACCTCTTCAATGCAATCTTTAAAAATTGATGGACAAAAATAACCAGCTCGTAAATTTTTTTGGGCTATCACAAGCCTAGATAGATGACCACTACAAGCCCCACTATGACATTCATTAAGAACTGACTCAACTTCCATGTGATTCAAGAAACGATGCAAAATGTTACCTACTCCTCGACAATATAAAGTGTCACTGATGATGAGGTATTTTTTAGCTTGATGCTATATACGATGCCTATCGTCTCTTGACAGATGCTGAGATAGATTCAAGGTTTGAAGATATATTAAAATGTCTCCATACCAAGGGTCCAAAGACGAGATAAGGAAAATATTTTCATCCGCGAATGAATCAACATGGATAACGTCCTCATCTAGTCGAGGGAAGTCTGATATCAACTTAGGAAAAACTAGCAATTTTGTAGACTTTGCCAAGGCAAAGGCCAGATCAAACTCTTGCAGAATAAAAATCCACTTATTGTATTTCCCTCTATGATATGCCTAGTAAGGGTGTATTGAAATGGATTGATATCCACAACTACGTTAGTTTTGTAGAGCAATATATAATTCTGTAATCTATGGATTCCATGTACGACAACTAAGTCTATCTTCTCAACATGAAAGTATTTAAGTTCAAGGCCGACTAAATTTTGACTAAAATAGTAGAAAATGTGCTCATGGAGCTCATCGTCTTCCTAAACCAGAACCATACCGACTGTCCCTTTAGATGCAACGATATAAAGAAAATAATATCTACTCTAGTCAGGAGGCCTCAGTAGAGGTTTCGATACCAAGGATTAATTAAGATCATCGAAGGATTCCTGGGCTTGCTCATCCCATATAAATAGAGTCTCCTTCTTCAAAAGATGCATGAAACCCTTAGTTAAATTGGCATAGTTCACTATGAATCGACGTAAGAAGTTAGCCTTCCTCTGTAAACCCTGAACTTGTCGAATGTTGTGCGAGGGAGGAAATTGAAGTATTGCCTCAAAATTCATATAATCCACCATGATCCCATGCTCATAGATTGAGAACCCTAAGATATGGCCATATCTCACACAAAAAATTCACTTGTGTGGGTTTAAATGAATGAAATAATAATGAAATCTCTCAAAAACTAGTCGACAGTGAGTGGAATGATCTCCTCTCTTGTGAGAGTGAGCAGCGAGATCGTCAAGGTAATATTAGACAATATGTTTGAGATCATGAAAATAAAAGGTGATGGAACGTGGAAGGTTTCTCTAGCATTTTTAAGGCCGAAAGGAATTTTTTGGTATGCACAAGTACCCCAAGGAAAAATAAATACCATCTTGTGTTGATCCTTGGGTTTGATCTGAATTTGATTATATCTTGAAAATCCATCCATAAAATAAAAAACCTTGCTTCCTGCACACTCATTGATAATCTGATCAATGACAGGAGTCGAGAAGTTGTCTTTAGGACAATCCTTGTTCAGGTCTCAAAATTCATACACACGCGGATGGTTCTTTGTTTATTATTCAGAAGAACGAGATTGGACACCCATTCGGTTAAAGGAACTGGGTAGATGAAACCAACATTGAGTAGCTTCTCTACCTCTTCCTTAATAGCACGGGCCTTCCTAGGATTAATAGATCTAAGACATTTTCGAACAGGTATAACATCCAGATAAGTCTTGATATCATGTTCAACAATGCTAGGGTCAATTCCTGACATCTCTTCGTATGACCAAGCGAATACATCATGAAATTCCTTGAAGATATCAGTGTAGATCTGAATTTCTTCAGGGGAACAATTTGTACCGATATATACATTTTCAATTTTTCCAAGAATTTGAGAGATTCGGATTGTGATGGTAGGAGAAATGTTCTCCATGTTTCCTTCGGCATAAACACCATGTGTATCTAGTGGAACCACAACGTGACCGAGCATCTCACTCAAGGTAGATCTAAAATCATCCTGTCTGATCCTAACAAGTTATGGGTGGAAGTAAGAGCGATGATGCATGTCGTCCCATGGCCTATCAGGACCATTCATGTCCTCTAAGATGGCTTCATCCAAAGGTAAAGTATCATCAAGGAAATCATATGAACACGACGATTGGGTGGCCCATATGGGCTCGAGAACATGATCCTCCTCGTCCATATGTGAGGAGATAGGATATGGGTTAGTAGCAGTGTTAAGAACAACTTGATACACAACCTCTTTTGTTGATAATGGAATTTCCATCTCAGTGTATGACTAAAATTCTCCTGACATATTCGGGGAAGGTAGGGTCCAAGGGTCATTGAAATACAAAGTACGGAAAGGAACAGACCTCATCGACGATGAAGACTCACTGGAAATGGTATAAATGTGATGGATTAGTGCCGTGAAATCAAAAGTACCCATGAGATAGGAATACATTATGACACCAATATCCTACATTTCCGGTTGAGAATTGTTGATCACTGGGATCGAAGGTCTAACCAATGCACTAGGATTAGCGTGCACAATGGACAATTGATCTATTGTCACTATTTTCCCCTCGTGAGGAAAACATAAAGTTTGGAAAATAGATGAAATGACTAT
>JASDQU010380683.1:0-11201 GCA_032191745.1 Picea mariana | reverse complement strand
TACCTCATGGAGCAAGAGCCCTCTCTGATGCAAGCCCAGGCCGGTAGTGATGGAGGCTGGTACTGCTGACAGGACAAAGCTGGCTGAAAAGAAGAAGATGGGTCCTTCAGGACCATGCTCAGGTCACTCCTGCTCTCGGTACTCCATGTCTAGGACCATGTGGGCCTTGAGACATGATCTCCTAGTTATCCCTGGATATTGGGGATAACAGGGCCCCAATCCATTTACACAAAGTGCTCCATTAAAAAAATAATCAACATAAGAACAGATTCAAATAGAATTAAGAAAATAGCATGCAACTTTGAGTCTGGGCTTCTCATAAATTATCATGTACAGACTTCCTTTTAAAATTTCCCAATCAAGAAACAGAACCAAATTGTGCCCAATAGACCAAGCAAACACAGTGCTTATTTACCCTTGATTAGGTTGAAAAATATCAAGATCGTATTTAGGGTTTAACATAGAAAATGGGAGTAAGAACAAATGGTTCAATCAAAGGAATAAGTCCTCGAAGACATAGACAGCTCGTGCCCTTTTCAAATTTACCATAGACATATAAATTTTAACAATATTCTTGACAGTGAGGGTTATCAAATGACACTCAACCACCTTCAACGGAGAACGAGAGGAAGCGAACTCTTAAAATCACTGTAAAAAGAATTCCCAAGAAAAAACTATGGCCAACCAAAATCATATATAAATCTTCCATTAAAGTTATGGGTGATGTTAAACCTGACTGTGCAATGCTTTCCATGCAACAACAATAATGAGGAAAATTCCATGATAACTAGCAGCTCGGGACTTGGCCAAGACAAGGCAATAACTTTAAACAATTCACATTGCAACCCAGAGGATCTAAAAACCAAAAACAGAGACGAAAATGGAGTGGTAAAAATTAACACAAAGGCTGGTTGTAATACTTATGCGCATAGCTCAAAGCTTGCCAAATCATAACCATAAATTTCCACAGAGAACCAGACCCAAAAACTCAAGCCGATCGAGCATGCCTATCTTTTCTATTTATCCAATAACCCACACACAAATTACACACAACAAAGTATATCCATTCCACTTTTCCAAAATGCCAACCGTCAGAATATTCACCAGAAGAAACCATGAGCAAAGCACCAATACACAGTCCAAAAAGCTTAAGAAAAACACGGACCTCAAGCAATTTTGAGCCAAAAATCAATTCATAGTGCAGAGTAACCATCATGGATGGAAGAATAAGGAACCATACCTAGAAAATCTTGCTCGAGGGAGATAATTAGACTGTATCCTCCTTCACAACCAAAAATCGTGGAGCATCAACAACCGCCAGAGCCAAAAAACAAAATGCAAGTATGGCTAGGGTGATGGGCCTCGAGGGTTGTTTGAGTGATGTGTAGTAAATGCATGTCACTTCTCCCTCCAACCTCATTCAATTCAACGTACAATCCAGCTAATCCACCATAGCACTAAGCATTAATTCAACCATATATTTCATTTCCATATCCAATTTTCATAGTGTGCCACCCAAAGTAATGTCAACTCTTTTAAAAATAACAATGTGCCATAATATTACTCCATGTGCTTCAACACATAATGTTTAACAAAGTGCATAAGTCTAGCAGCAAAGGTTTATGCACCCTCTTTTTGTCACAATTACATATAACATTAGGGTTGGTACATAGTCCTTTTATTTGAGTGAGCCCAAACATTACCCTTTTTATCAAGATCGTATTTAAAACAGTTAATCCATGTGTAATCGCAATATCCAAACAAAACTAATAATGATCCTTTCATCCATAGGGCAGGCTTAGTGTAATTTGTGAATGGTCATAAAAACCATCAACTCCATGCAATAATCAACCACCAGCTTATGTCACCAAAACATTTAAACCATAATTTGAAACATCGACTGTAGAAGACCATGATGGAACCATCACAATAGCAAACAAAATATAAGTCCGGCTAATCAACCATAGCGCCACTAGTCTACAAGGGGGTCCCACCTGCTAGTTTATTATTAATATAAATAAATAATAGATCTTGGAAATCATTTGCAAGAAGTATTCATCATTGTGATTTTAAGCATCAACACTCATCAAATGAGAAGGATAATTATAGTGATAGTGATTCAGAAAGAGTACGCTTCATGGTAGTAGAAGATGATTTGGAAGAAGAAGGTGAATTCGATCTCATAGCAAAGCTAATCAGTGCATTATAAGAACTTAGGAAGGAAAGAAAGAAAAACAAGTCACTTGAGGCAGAGCTAAAAATGAAAGAGGGATCTCATAATTCCAACTCTAGAGAACTAGAGCAGATGATCATGAGTCTAAAAATTCAAATAGAAGAAGACAGAAGAATTGAGGAAATTCTTAGAAGCCGATTAAAAGAAAAGGATAAAACGATTGGAAGCTTGGAAGAAGAAGTAGTCTCTTTAAGGAAAGATCTTCAGAATAAATATATACAGCAGAAGAGAACCAGAATCTTGGATCAAATCATCAGCAATCAAAGATCATCAGATGGTAGGTCTGGACTAAGATACAATCAAGTACAGAATGAGAAAGGGTTGAGCTCCAAGACAATAGAACAGGAAGCAGGACAAAGAAGTTATGCAGAGATTGTCAAAGAATGTATCAAGAAGGAAGAATGCAAGCCCCCAAAGAAGAACATTCCAGAAATAAAGAAGACTCGAGATGAAAAATTCAGAAGGAGTGCATCACAAAGAAGATCATCTATTCCCGGGTATCAAAGATTATTCTATGGTCATTGTTTTAATTGTGCTAATTTTGGACATAAAGTTGTAAACAGTAGAGCCTATGCCAAGAATAGAAAAGACAATGCATGTTACTTAAATAACAGTTATCACATAAAATCTTATGAAGCATACAACAGAGACCAAAATAGTTTTGGTTCATTGAGAAATGAAGTAGAATGCTACAAATGGCATAACTATGGACATATATCTCATGAGTGTAGAAGCATGATGGATACCTATATGAAAGAGAACATTGCTATCATATATAAGAATATTTGGAAAAGAAAACAAGAATAGGTAAAAGAAGAACAGATGAATGAAGGACACCTAGAATTCATACTCTCATGATTTGCAACGGTACAAGATCAGGATAAATCTACAAGCAAAAAGGAAGATGTCATATACAGGAAGGTTTTAAGAAGAAATGAAAAACAAGAAGAACATGTGAATGAGAACCAGGTCCTAGAGATTGTACTCACGAGATTTGTAGCAATGCAAAATCATGATGAATCGAGAGGCAAAGAGAAAGATGTCAGATTTCAGGAAGAGGATGAAAGGGAAAATGATGAAGAGGAAGATTACTCTGCATCAGAGCGGATATTTTTCTAATCCATCTGGCTTGGTGACTCCGAGGTAACATGAATATTGAACAGGGGGAGTCTATGCAGTAGTTTTTACAATTCAGAGATCCATCCTTCAGACAGCATGAAGTCTTCAGAATAGTGTAGTGACAGATGGGTCATCATTGTGGATAGTTGAGTAGCAGAGTCATGAATAGTATGGGTCACATGGACAAGGATGTATTCCTAAGACACTTGGCAGGATTGGATAGATATATGTCAGTGGATGAGAGCATGAGTTCAGGAAGGATTGGTTCAGATACTAACTCAAAGATAGTTTGATGTTTTTGATAATGAAATATTTGAATGCTTAAACTTTGAATGCTTTTATATATGTCAGTGATTTACAAGAGGAAGTACCAATGGACAAAAACTCCAAAATGAAGCAGGTATATCATGTTAGTGGTTTATCTTGTTGTTGTTTGTATTATGAGTTTATTTGATGTGGATTAACTCTATGTATCAAAATGATTTATATATGTTGTTGTAATTGAATTTATTAACTGCATTTCATGTCCATTTTAAATGGTTGTAGATGCATGTAATTAATTGTAATAGACAATGACTAAATATGGTTTTAATTCGTATTTTAAAGCTACAGGAATTTAATTAGATAGCAGAAATTTTAATTTTAAGAGTATTATGCACCATAATGTCCCTCGGTTAGGCTGGGAAACATTACATTATGGTGTCAAATCATCTGGTTCAAACATCGGCCTTGTATGGGCCAAGACATATGTGAATTGGGAAAATTTGTTGTTGCACATTTGACTGTGACGTATTTGGGGAAAAACAGAGAAAAATATGAGAAAAAATCTGAAATTCATGAGTAAAATTTGACTTTGAGACTTGACTCGTATCTATTTAAGAAATTTAATGAAGTAAATGTGCAACTTGCAGAGCAAAATTCAGCCAAGAAGGTTGAAATTCAAGTTGTAATGGTTGTTTTAGTGTTTTACATAGTCTAGTGAATCGATAGGTGAGATTGTGTTTGATCCTGAGATCAACGGTTGAGATTCACTTTGATAAATTTAAAAATCCATAAGGTTTCGGTCGTTTGGAAGGTTGATAAAATCAACGATCGAGATTCAATTTTGGCGATTGGGAAAATGGATCAGATCGATGGTATGTATTCATTTTGGGCATTGGGAGATAGGAACATAATCAATGGCCAAGATCATCTTGGGTGGGAGATCGATGGCCCAGATTCACCTAGGTTTTTGTTGAAATTTTCTAAGTTTTGAAGTTCACAAGGATAAATCACCGACGATCGATGGTCAGGTTGGTCGAATTGGAAAAGAGTTGGTTCAACCAAAGGAAAATGTCGATGGTCGGGTGTCGGCTAATTCGGTGAAATGTTTCGGTCGAGCAAGAGAAACAGCCGATGGACCAATGGTCGGGCATCATACAAATTAAACGGAGTGTTGGATGTCGAACTAGAGAAATTGTTGATGGGTCGATGGTTGGGTGTCGACCAAATTCAGTGGAGTGTTGGATGTCGAACTAGAGAAATCATCGATGGGTCGATGATCGGGCGTCGGTCGAATAAGTGAGGTGCTCATTTTCGCTAATAATCAACAGGTTGATGGTCGGGTGTCAACTAAATTGGTGGGGTGTTCTAGTCATCCCAGAGAAACAATTGATGTTTGATGAAGGAAAAAGGGTGATGACATGTCATGCCACATCAGCATCCACGTGTCATGCTACGTCAGCCAAGTTGACACCTCATGATGATGTGTCATGCCACGTTAGCATCCATGTTTCATTCCACGTCAACCAAGAAAGGGTCGACGATTGATGGTCGAGTCGACCGAAATGGTGGGGAGTTTTATCTGCCAATGGGGATCATCAGTGCTCGATGGTTGACGGTCAGGTCGGTCGATTTAATATGGTATTGTGAATCAGTTGCCAAGAGAATGGGTCAATGGTGGACGGGCGGGTCGACAGTTTTGGAAATTTGGAGCTTAGATCAACAGTCTAGATTTCTTCATGCTAGTGATCAACTATGGAAATTCATCTGTGGGTCTGGGTAAGGTTTAGTGGATCAACAGTTGAGGTTTCTTCCGATTTAAGATCAACTGCTCAGATTTAAATGGATGATATAACAATAAAACAATGAATTTTACATGAAATTTTTTGAAATTGTCATATTTTTTAAGATAATTAGCTTGCGGGGAATTTTTTAGGCCCTAGATGATGTTTTTAGCTAATCTCTTTACAAAATGGAGCTCGTATGAGAAAGTTATAGCCAAAACAGTAAGGGTAAAATTTTGGCAAAAATTACTTCCAGAGGGCATGACTCCTTGCTCAGAAGTTTGTTTTGGGAACAGGATCAGTCGATGGAAAGGTTATGATCCATAGAAGACAACCATGTAGTCATATTTTGGATATGGGTGCCTAAAAAATATACAGGAAGAGAAATAAGTCACCTGTAGCATACAGGGATAAATTAGGTAAAGCAACCTAAACTTTTTTGGACCATAACTTTCAACTCAGAGATCAGATTTGAGTAAACAATTAGTCGTTGGAAAGGTCTTGAGGAGTAGAAGAAATATGTCAACCAATAATTTTTAATTGAACAACAAAATTTCTCAGAAACTAATAAAGAGATTTCAGTAGCAACAAATGAGTGGAAATTGCAGCATGTTGATGTTGTAACTTTTCGCTCATAACTCAGATTGAGGCATGGGTGCAGCCGTTGGAAAGTTGTTTCAGAGAGGAATGCATCTAAGGAATCATATTTTGATTTGGTGCATTGTTCCCTTCATAAATTGGGATAAATAGTAACATGTATTCTAATTGATTAAATGTTTTATGCTATGCATGTTCTAATAGTAATTATTACATGCACATTTCTTGCAGAATTATTGGTATAGGAAAGCAACTTTGGTTCTTATATGAGGAATGGAGTTATGGATGATGCTCATGGATCTTATATCCATGAAGAATATATTATAATTCTACATGTCAGCATGTGAAGTGTTGAGATAGACTCAAATGGAAGAAGGGACAGGGAGGAGCTTGTCACTATGAGAATATTTCATAGGGAAGTGTAGAGCTATAGAGTTGATAATGAAAGGATTATGAAGGATTAGGAAGAAATACTTTAGAGCTTAAACATGTTGCATAAGCAAGTCAACAAATGTTGTGGCACCAAGCAAGCGACTAGTGCTAGACAAGTGACAACATCTAGATCCCAAAGAAAAAAGGATGAGCATGGAAATGATAGATAGTCAAGAAGCATGAGAAGACACCATCATTCTCCAAAGACATCCACCAGAAGAAATCATGCAATTTCAGGACCAAGAAGCAACCCAAGCATGTCTCCTATTCAAAAGCAAAGGAGAAGTCTTGAGGCAAACATCTTGCAAGGTGAGCTCAAAAATATCAAGCCACCAACTTTCAATGGTGAGCACATGAAAGGGGAAGAGGTTGAGGCCTGATTGTTGTAAATGAAGAAATATTTCCATTTGCATGATTACCCCTCATGGGTAGAATCTAGAATTGCAGCCTACCACTTGCAAGAAAAGAAAGCTTGTGGTGGGATCAGCTTAAGCAAGCTAAGAACATTAATGAGAAGACGATCTTATGGAGGAATTTCAAGGGATATTTCCAAGAGAAATATTTATCTGAGCCTTACTATGAAATGAAGATGAAAGATTTATTTGAACTCAAGTTGGTAAGCATGACAATGGAGGAATATGAGAAGAGGTTCTTTGAATTGTTGAAGTATGTTGACTTCAACAAGAATGAGAAGGTCAAAATACAAAGGTTTCTAAGTGGGTTAGCCTCCTTCTATAGTGACAAGATTCAATTTGATAACCCCAAGACTTTGAAATAATCCATAAGGAAAGCAAGGCATCTTTATGAGAAAAGTAGAGGAAGGCTAGTTTTCCAAAAATCTTGGAATGGAAAAATGAAGGGTAAAAGGGATCAAAGGAAGAAAGGTTTTAATCCACCCTTTTTCAAGAATAACTCTCAATCAAATCAGCAAGGTCAGTTGTCCCAAAATGAGCATAAGACTGCAGATTCATTTGGGAAAATGCAAAGGTAGCAAGTTGTACAATGTTGGGGATGTGAGGGAAATCACTTATATAGGAACTACCCTTACAAAGGAGAAAGAATGAGGATTGTCCATAACATTCAAGAGGTTTAAACAGTGGAATACATGGGAGGAAACATGCCAAGGATTTATGGAGCCTTGGACAACAAGCAAGCAGAATATTGATCCCCCATGATTGAAGTGGAAGGTAAGATTGATAACCATCCCATAGCAATTTTAATTGATTCTGGAGCTATCCATAGTTACATAAACTATAAAATTGTGGAAAGATTGCACTTGCAGAGTAAGAATAAGAAATATTGGTCAGTTCATTTAGCCACAGGGGTTAAGAGAAAGATCAGTGAGGTGGTTAAATATTTTCTAATAGATATGAATGGACTCAACACAAATGTAGATGTAAAAATCATACCATTGGGTTCATATGACTGTCTAATTGGCATGGATTGGTTGGAAAAACAGCATTCTATCCTAGACTATTACAACAAGACAAACACATGTCTTGATGAGGATGGGCAGCAAGGCAAGGTTCAAGGCATTCCAAGATCTGTAGGTGTTAGATAGATTTTAGTTATGTAGTTGAAAAAGAGTTTCAGAAATGGATGTCATATTTTTGCACCCATATGGAAGAGGCAGCCAAAGATAAAGGGGAAAACATTGAAGACCATCCGGTCTTAAAGAATTTTGAATATGTTTTTAGGGAAATCCTAGAATCACCACCAAAGAGAAACATTGATTTCTCTATTTATTTGGTGCCGAGAGTTGCCCCAATGTCTAAGACACCATATAGAATGGACACGTCGGAGTTGAAGGATTTGCAAATGCATCTTGAAGAATTGTTAAGGAAGGGGTATATACACCCAAGTGTGTCACCTTGGGGAGCCCCAGTTCTCTTTGTAAAGAAGAAATATGGAACATTAAGGATGTGTATTGATTTCAGACAGTTGAATAAGGTCACCATAAAGAACAAATATCCTTTTCCAAGGATTGATGATTTTTTTTATCTATTGAAAGGTGCAAGAATATTTTCCAAGATTGACTTGAGATCATGCTATCATCCAGTGAGGATTAAGAAAGAAGACATCAGCAAGACAACATTCAAGACAATATATGGGCATCATGAGTTCATGGTAGTACCATTTGGAATATCAAATGCCCCAGCTATTTTATGTGCCTAATGAATGGAGTGTTCAGGGAGTACCTAGACAAGTTTGTAATTGTGTTCCTAGATGATATACTCATATATTCCAAGTCAAAAGAGGACCATGAGCAGCATATGAGAATGGTGTTGCAAGTTTTAAGAAAGAATAAATTGTATGCTAAGTTAAGTAAGTGCATCTTTTATCAAAAGAAGATTCACTACTTAGGGCATATAATTTCAGAAAAAGAGATAGTGATGGATCCTGAGAAGATAGAGGCCATTAGAAGATGGCCAACACCAAAAAATGTGGCATAGGTTGGATCACTCATTGGTCTTATTGTTTATTACTGAATATTTATAAAAAAAAATTCAAATATTGCAAGTCCAATCACTTCTTTTCAAAAGAAGGGAATGAAATTTGAATTCACTTCCAAGTGTGAGGAAAGCTTTCGACAACTGAAAGACATCTTGACAAGTGCGCCAATCTTGAAGATTGCAGATCCAGATGAATATTTTGTTGTGTGCATTGATGCATGCAAGGAAGGGATCAGTGGAGTCCTTAGTCAAAAAGATCATGTGGTATTCTATGAGTCTAGAAAATTAAAAGAGTGTGAGAACAATTATGCTACACATGACTTTGAGTTAGCAGAAATTGTACATGCATGAAAAATTTGAACTAAGGACAAACCATTGTGGTTTGAAGCATTTATTTAGACAACCAACATTAAATTCCAAACAAACTAGATGGCTCAAATTTCTAACTGAATACAACTTTGAAATTAAGCATATAAAGAGAAAATAGGGCTCATGAAGTGCATGTTGCAGCCATTAGCATGTACAGGACTAATATGAAAGATAAAAATATTGCAACAGCAAATTCAAATCAACATATCCTTAAAAAAAAAAAACATTACAACAAGGTAGTTTTCAACACAAATTTAATTATTATGAGCTGAAAGAAGATGGAATTCTCATGTACAAAGGCAAGGTATATGTGTTGAATTATAGTGAACTGAAAAATGCAGTGTTGGAGGAAATGCATAATGTGCCATATATCAGGCACCCAGGATATCAGAAGACAATTGAAGTTATAAGAAGCCAATTCTTTTGTCCAGGAATAAAAAAGGAAGTGGCTAATTACATATCCATATGTCTAGAATGTCAGAAAGTGAAGATTGAGCATAGGCATCCAGCAAGGTTGTTACAGCCATTGCCCATTCCAGAATGGAAGTGGGAAGTTGTTACAGTTTATTTTATTACAAAGCCACCGAGAACAGTGAAGCGGTATGATTCCATCATGGTGGTGGTGGATAAATTATCTAAGACAACGCATTTTATTCCAGTGAAAACTACACACGAGGCATCAAATATTGCAAATATCTACATGAAATAAGTTGTTAGGCTACATGGGGTGCCTAAGGAAATAGTTTTAGGTATAGATCCAAAGTTTACTTCAATTTTTTGGAAAGGTTTTCTCAAGGGATTTGGGACAAATCTAAATCTTAGTAAAACCTATCACCCAGAGTCAGATGGGAAGACAGAGAGGACTAACAAAATAATTGAGGGCTCCTTTAGTATGTATGTGATGGACCAGTCATCAAAGTGGGAAGATCATATTCATTTGGTTGAATTTGCCTACAATAATGGGTATCAGGCCTCATTGAAAATGATTCCATTTGAAGCATTATATGCCAAAAAGTGTAACACACTAGTAAGTTAGGATAATCTAGCAGACAGAGCAGTTGTTGAGCCAGATTCACTAAAGGAAATGGAAGAAAAAATGGCGAGGACTAAGTAGAATTTAAAGGTTTCTGAGGATAGGCAGAAAAGCTATGCAGACAAGAATAGAGTTTTTAGATATTTTAAAGTGGGAGAACATGTGTTCTTAAAAGTGAAGGAAAAAAGAAGTTAGTTAAGATTAGGAAGTTGCCCAAAGTTGGCAGCGAGATATTGTGGGCCTTTCGAAATAATAGAAAATATAGGGCTAGTTTCATACATGATAGCATTACCTGCATCCATGAGAGCGCATAATGTATTTCACGTATCATTATTAAAGAAATATGTGTCTAACCCTAACCACGTAATTGATTGGAATGTGATCCAGGTGGAGCACAAAGGGGATTTCCTGGTGGAACATGTTAAAGTTTCTGCTATCATTAGGTTACTTTCAATTTACTAGATAACAATAGCATAGATAGGATCACTGAGAGAAACACAATCACAAGAGTACACAAGCATTTGTCTTGGGAAACCCTCAAGGGGAAGAAAACCTAGCAAAACTTCCTTAATATAGATAGCCAATACAATGCCAAGACAATGAACCAATCAATACAGAAATTCCTCTCCCAAGGATGCACTTCTCTCTCTCTTCCTTCTTCTCCAACTGCAACTTCAAACTTGTGCTCTGATGAACAAGTGAGTGTGTGTCCAAATGAGGCATTGGCCTCTCTTATTTATACAATCTAGTAGGTGCTGAACATGTGGCTTTTCACTGGCAGGGCCGACTTCTCATTCTTGGTGGTTATAACCACTTTAATATATTTTGGGGTCGTATTTTCATTTAGCCTATTACAATTAGGATTTGACCAATCCGCAAAAGGGGATTTGGTCAATTACAATGCCCGACATGATCAATCC
>JASDQU010380679.1:56-11201 GCA_032191745.1 Picea mariana | reverse complement strand
ATCTTTGTGTATTGTGTATGAGATTTGGTTTCCATTATTACTTATGCTATTTATTTTAGTTGATTATTTTAGCAAGTGTATTTTGTTATGTGAGATGCTAATTTGATTTACAACAAGGAAATCACTAGTAAACAATATACCTAGGTGTCAGGATTAGATAAAATCAACATGGTATCAGAGCTTTCACTATGAGAGGGAGCCATATTTCAGATCCACGTTAGTTTGCAACATATATTTCAAATCTACAAGGAGCTCTCTGTAGATCTATAAACCAATAGTAAAAAATTTAAGGATGAACTTAAGGGAAATAGTGGTATTGAAGAAGAACTTGATTTTTCAGTCATACAGAGTTGTATGCGGGTTATAGTAGGCTAGGGAACGTACATATGTGGTTTTCATTATTGTAGGGCATGTACATGCATGGGTTGTAGTAGGCTAAGGAGCGTACATATGCGGGTTGCATTATAGTAGGGTGTGTACATATTGTAGTAGTAAAAAGTGCATACATGATCGTACAAGTCAGTATAGGGGAAGTTTCAACAACATGTTATTTCCTCAGTAGATTATAAAGTCTAAGGGATGGCAGTAGCAAGTTTGAGAGTTGAAGATAGATTGGATGGACCATCCAACTTCTTATCTTGGAAACAAAAAGTTACTTTTTTTTTAAGCAACATGACCTTCGGGAGATTACAGATAAGGCGCTTCCTCCACCGACAAATCCACAAGATTTGGAAACTCACTAGAAGAAGGAGAGCAAAGCTTAGCGGGTAATCTTGGATGTAGTAAAGGATCATTTGATTCCCCACTTATCTGACAAGAAGATGACCAAGGAAGGTAGGTTTATTCTAGAGTGATAACTTGAATATGAAGATGATCTTAAGAAATAAACTCAGATCAGTGCAGATGTTTAGATCTGACAACATTACTAGCTACTTTATGAGGATCACTCAAGTACATGATCAACTTGAATCTATTGGGGAGAAAGTGGAAGGCATATAACTTATATATGTGGCATTGAATGGTTTCCCAAAGTATTGGGAACCCTTTGTCAAGGGAGTTTTTGCTCGGGAAAATATTCTAGATTGGTGAAGACTATGAGACAATTGTATCCAGGAAGAGACTTGGGAGGAGTCTAAGGTTATCAAGCAAGGAGGTAATGATGAGAACATGGCCCTTGTCAGTAAGAAAAAGAAGGGAAGAGGAAATTATCCCAACAAGAAGAGTAACATTGATGGAGGTACTTTACAGTCAGGGAAGAAGAAGGACTTGAGTAATATCAAGTGCTTTGCAGGGCATAAGAATGGATATTATGCATCAAACCCACTAGGAGTATGTGGTACTTGGATAGTGGTGCATCTCTTCATATGAAAAAAACACATGATTTATTTAGTAGTCTAACAGGTGAGGACTCAAGGATCCATGTGGAGCTTGGTGATGATACCAAGTATGCAATGAAGGGTGAGGGAAATATATTTTTCCATCTTGATTCAAGTGGTTCGTTTAATGTTAATGATGTAATTTATGTATCAGGATTTATGAAAAATTTTCTCTCAATATTAGTTATGGAGGATTGGGGTTTGTTCATTACATTTCAAAGAGGGAAGGTACTCCTACATCCAGATGGAGATATCCCGGACATGGCAGTGGTCATTGGGGTTAGAGAGGGTAACTTATCCAAGTTGGCATGCAAGCTTGTTAAGGATTTGGTACATGACATTGATAGCCTATGTGAGCTATGGAACAGGAGGTTGAGACACCTACTCTACAAGGTGTTGTTGATTCTAAGGGAGATTGTCACTAGTCTACCAAATTTTAGTTTTGAGTAGCAGGGCGTGTGTCGAGGGTGTGCACTTGGAAAGAATGCCAAGGATGATTTTCCAAGAAGTGAGAGTAGGTCCAAGGGGATATTGGATCTTATTAACTCAAATGTGAGAGGGTCAATGTCAGTTGAATCAATGCAGGGAGTGTCATATTATGTGACGTGCATTGATGACTTTTCCAGGAAAACATGGTTCTTCTTTATGAAGAACAAGGATGAGGTCTTCATTCAGTTCTAGGAGTTCAAGGCCTAGGTGGATAATTAAACAAGGAATACGATCAATGTCTTGAGATTGGATAATGGGGGAGAGTACACCTACAATGACTTCAAGGATTTATGCAAGGAGGCAAGGATCAAGAGGTAGTTGACAGTCTTATGCAACCCTCAAGAGAATGGGGTTGTGGAGAGAAATAATCAGTCCATTATTGGTTCTACCAGGGATATGATACATGACAAGTATTTGCCTATGTTTCTTTGGTAAGAGGCATTTAACACGACAATATATGTGCAAAATAAGAGTCATCATTATGAAGAAAGAACCAGATCATTATGAAGAAGAAGAGAGATATCAATTTTAGGCACAAGTCATATGCCCCCCATGAATATTGAGACCAAATATGAAAGGAAATTCATTCTCCTAAATCATCTGAAGGAAAATTTCAATTGTTGGATGAGACTTGAATGATCAAATGGTTTAAGATGAATCCTATGAAAAAAAAAAATTGTTAACGCATTGGTTCTTCACAAATTTTTCAATGTTGTTTGTTTCAACCATCTTTATGTGTCCACACTACTGCAACAATGGTAAGTTGATGATGCTCCTAGTTTAGACTGCCTAGGTCAATAAAAACATGACCTCATGTTGAGGTTGTGAGTCTCTATCAAGCCTYCACTCCCACTRYCTCTATKCTCAAGCCAMCTTGACATACACAACACCATCAAATTGGTGTCTCTTTCTCTTCTTCCTCCAACTACACACCTTGAACCATTTTTGGTTCTACACTGCCCAAACGGAAGTGTTCCTTTATTGACACATGTAGTTCTTGTCCATTACAATAAATTTTCTAATGGAGTGAAATGGCTCCATGTCCAACTAAGTTGTCATAAGGAGCCTCTTGGAGCAATACAACACCTTTTTCAACTTGGCATCTTTCTCTTTTGCATTATTTTCTATCATCTTCTTTAGAAATTACATCAAACCTAGATGTTGCAATGATGCCACCGTGTCCTCTCATGTACCTTATTCTTCCAATGTTGCAACTATTATAGCTACAAATTTTATCAAGTTTGCAGTTTCTTTAACAACACTTTGCTCCATCATGTCCATCTTCTGGCTTGTGTGGACAATGCCAATCTTAACAATAACAAGATCATTCACTTATATAATCTTCCTCATTGCTTAACTCTGTTTTGTGCAATATTAGGAGATTAACCTTGGTTTATTGACAAGTTTTATGGTCATAGTATTGGTTGTTTATCTATGCATGTGATGGGTGTAATGCTTCTTACAAAAGTTCAATATTATGTATTCAAATTTGTTGAGTTGACTAGCATGTACACCATGATGAATATATGCTTGTTATATAATGAGATTAGATGATGGTAGGAAATTACCATTGATGTTGTGAAATAAGTGTGAATTGTGATAGGATGGTTAGAGCTCTGGGACTCTTGGGTGAAATTAATTAATTAGTTATATTTTATTTTCATTTAATTTTGTCACATTTACATGCTAATTTCATTTTATTTATATTAAATGTCAAATGATTTTGTAAAATTTATTTCATTTTTAATCTTCTCATATAAAATAGATACATATTTTAGTTTCGTGTACGTGTTGATGGAAACATTATAGATTATCAATTGACACTTCTGGTCAAACTTAAAATCTTCATGGCTAAGGAATGTTATTGTAAGTCAAGTCAAGGGTTTGTGTAGACTTATCAAGCCCCATTGAAAATCCCAAGTTGGATATTAGATTGACAAAAGACATTTTCTAGACCTCATCTAATGAGGGACCTTACTTAAAGTGGTTCCATCTTCAATAAAAAAAAGGTTCTCTATTATAAATTATAAAACCATTTTTTGTCACCCAAAATTTGGAAAGGTTGTTAGAGGTTCTTATAAATTCAGTAGGAGTGGTCAACTCAATAAGTATTTATATTCTTCTCCCATGCTATTGAAGTTCTTTTATTAATTAGTTGAGTTTTATTTAATGAAATGCTAAAGTTATTAGCATCAGTGAATTAAATCTTAGCCATTGATCTCAAGTGAGGTGAGATTTAATCTCAATTGCCAATCACTTTGGATGTTAGGGTTAGGTCATGACTCAATGTTATAAAATCAAGGCTAGGGTAAAGGAGGAGACACTTTTCATTATAGAGTGAGAGTTGAAAAGAAGGAATTTTGTTCAAGGAGATCTTAGATAGGTGGAGAAGGAACTTAATCTTAGAAGATCTTCTTCGTAATTTTTCCATGCCCTTTTCTACACAACTCAAGAACTCGTACCATTAAATTGTGACAAAATTTTTTGAGATAGTTTTATAATAAATAAAATAGCAGCCATGCAAGATCAATTCACAACGTATTTTATTAAAAGCACAAATCCATTTAGCAGTTGCAGAAACACTAATCCAATGCCTTCAACCTGCAAACTTTAAGGACATGTTCGATTACTGGATAGACATGTTCTCTCTTCTTGTTTTTTTTAATATTATCATAATCTCTCTTATATTTTTTCCCCTTTATTTCCTTTTCTTTTCCATGCTTCTCTCTTATTCCCTTCTCCAAGAGAGATTATATCTAAAATCCTCTCTCCCTTAAAACTCCCTACTTTTCCCACTTTCATATCTCCATTTTAACTATAATGACCTCCACCAAATGACTGAGGCCCAATATTTGAAAACACACAAAGTGATGGGCTTTAATCACCACCAAAAAATGTGAATGAACACCACTAGAAAATCATTCCAACCACCAATTAATCTACCACACATAAATCGTGTGGAGGAAGAGAGCATGTGGCCTCCCCTAAGTACAAATGCACACCTCATAATTGAAAGTTACGTGAAGAAGAGAGCTATCAATTTTAGGCACAAGTCATATGCCCCCCATGAATCATGAGACCAAATATGAAAGGTAATTAATTCTCCTAAATCATCCAAGGGAAAATGTCAGTTGTTGGATGAGACTTGGATGATCAAATGGTTTAAGATGAATCCTAGGACAACAAAACAATGTTGTCACATCGGTTCTTCACAAATTTTTCAATGTTGTTTGTTTCAACCATATCTATGTGTGTGCACTACTTCAACAATGGTAAGTTGATGATGCTCCTACTTTAGACTCCCTAGTTCAATAAAAACAAGACCCCATAATGAGGTTGTAAGTCTCTATCAATCCTTCACTCCCACTATCTCTATGCTCAAGCCACTCTGACATACACAACACCAACAAATTGGTGTCTCTTTCTTTTCTTCCTCCAAATCCACACCTTGAACCATTTTTGGTTCTACACTCCCCAAACGGAAGTGTTCCTTTTTTAACACATGGAGTTCTTCTCCATTACAATAAATTTTGAAATGGCTCCATGTCCAACTAAGTTGTCATAAGCAACCTCTTGGAGCAATACAACATTTTTTTCAACTTGGCATATTTCTCTTTTGCGTTATTTTCTATCATCTTCTTGAGAAATTACATCAAAACTAGATGTTGCAATGATTCCATCGTGTCCTCTCATGTACCTTATTCTTCCAATGCTGCAACTTTTATAGATACAAATTTTATCAAGTTTGCAGTTTCTTTAACAACACTTTGCTCCATCATGTCCATCTTTTGGCTTGTGTGGACAGTGTCAATCTTAACAATAACTCAATCTTAACAATAACAAGCTCATTCACCTATATAATCTTCCTCCTTGATTAACTCGGTTTTGTGCAATATTAGGATATTAACCTTGGTTTGTTGACAAGTTTTATGGTCATAATATTGGTTGTTTATCTAGGCATGCGATGGGTGGAATGCTTGTTACAAAATCCCAAGTTGGATATTCGATTGACAAAAGACATTTTTCTAGACCTCATCTAATGAGGGACCTTACTTAAAGTGGTTCCATCTTCAATAAAAAACAAGGTTCTCTATTATAAATTATAAAACCATTCTTTGTCACCCAAAACTTGAAAAGGTTGTTAGAGGTTCTTATAATTCAGTAGGAGTGGTCAACTCAATAAATATTTATGTTCTTCTCCCATGCCCTTGAAGTGCTTTTATTAATTAGTTGAGTTTTATTTAATGAAATGATAAAGTTATTAGCATCAGTGAATTAAATCTTAGCCATTGATCTCAAGTGAGGTGAGATTTAATATCAGTTGCCAATCACTTTGGATGTTAGGGTTAGTTCATGACTCAATGTTATAAAAGCAAGGCTAGGGTAAAGGAGGAGACACTTTTCATTATAGAGTGAGAGATGCAAAGAAGGAATTTTGTTCAAGGAGATCTTAGATAGGCGGAGAAGGAACTTAATCTAGAGATCGGTATAGGTCAGGGAGAAGAGACAACAAAGCAAGCCATAAGAAGATGTGGCAGATAAGAGCCACAACAATAGTTATAGACTTGTACACACTTCACAATGAGGACAAGTGTGTATGTACGTGGGATACAGTGAGGACAAGCACGCATGTATGTGGGTGAAAGTGATGATAGGTGTGCGTACAAGTTCTAAGACTTGATTGTATGGGATATATAGCTAAGGAGGAGTTGTTGTGGTTCGCAGGTTGTCTATAATTTTTTTTATTTCTATGTGGGCCATTTTCCTAGTAAGGGAGCCCTTGTAAGATTTGATATTATTCTAATGATAAGTTGATTTGAAGGGAAAAATATCTTTGTGTATTGTGTATGAGATTTGGTTTCCATTATTAATTATGCTAATTATTTTAGTTGATTTTTCTAGCAAGTGTATTTTGTTATGTGAGATGCAAATTTGATTTACAACAAGGAAATTGCTAGTAAACAATATAACTATGTGTCAAGATAAGAGAAAATCAACATGGTATCAGAGCTTTCACTTTGAGAGGGACCCATATTTCATATACATAATAGTTTGCAAGGGATCTTTCAAATCTGCAAGGAGCTCTTTGTAGATCTATAAACCAACAGTGAGAAATCAAAGGAAGGATTTCAGGGAAATAGTCGTATTGAAGTAGAACTTGAATTTGCAGTCATACATAGTTGTAAGTGTTTTATAGTAGGCTAGGGCGCTCACATATGCAGGTTGCATTATTATAGGGAGTGTACATACATGGTTTGTAGTAGGCTAGGGTGCGTACATATGTGGGTTGCATTATTGTAGGGCATGTATGTACGCGGGTTGCAGTAATCAAAACTGTGTACAAGATCATACAAGTTAGTACAGGGGCAGTTTCAACAACATGTTATTTCCTCAACAGATTATAAAGTCTAAGAGATGGCAGTAGCAAGTTTGAGAGTTGAATATATATTGGATGGAGCATCCAACTTCTTATCTTGGAAATAATGAGCTACTTTTTTTTTTTAAGGAAAATGACCTTTGGGAGATTACAAACAAAGTAGTTCCTCCACCGACAAATCCACAAGATTTGGAAACTCACTAGAAGAAGGAGATCAAAGCCTAGCGGGTAATATTGGATGTAGTCAAGGATCATTTGATTCCCCACTTATATGACAAGAAGATGACCAAGGAAGGTAGGTTTATTCTAGAGCAATAACTTGAATAGGAAGATGATCTTAAGAAATAAACGCAGATCGATGCATATATTTAGATCTGACAACATTTCCAGCTACTTCATGAGGATCACTCAAGTACATGATCGACTTGCAACTATTGGGGAGAAAGTGGAAGGCATAGAACTTATAAATGTGGCATTGAATGGTTTCCCAAAGTATTGGGAACCCTTTGTCAAGGGAGTCTATTCTCGAGAAAATATTCCAAATTGGTGAAGGATATGAGACGATTGTATCTAGGAAGAGACTTGGTAGGAGTCTAAAGTTATCAAGCAAGGAGGTAATGATGAGAACATGGCCCTGTTACAAGGAAAATCACTCTATGGCATGGGGTAAACCACAACAGATAGAATGACACATAGAAAACAACTCTAATCCCAAGTATGCTATATAAATGAAATGCTAACAAGACAAGATCAAGATCCTACCTCGTTCAGACGTTCAATGAAGACCATCATTGAGAACACAAATCAATGCTTTATACCTGCAACTTGTCCTCAAAAACCAAGATACGCAAGCATATGGTGATAATATATAATGTTAGCATATAAAATAGCATAAATCATTAACATTCATGACAAATACACCCATGGAATAATAATTCAAATATTTGCAAGATATCAATTGGATGAGAAAAGATTATTTCTATTAGAAATGATCAACAAAAGTGTATAAGTGACAAACTTATGTGTCGGTACACAACGGAACCAAGAAACTAAGTCCCTTCTAGCTAGGCCTCCACCACTTCAATCCTCCACTGAAGGCAAGATCATATAAAGGAGACAATGAGGTTCTCCATCAAAGAGGGAAGATCTTGGGGGCTAAACAATGTGTTCATACTTTCAAGGATAAAGGGATGTAGACTCGATATGAAGTGAAATTTCTCCAAAGTATCTTTGCTATCAAAAGTTGAATTCTCTCCTCTTCCATGGTTTGGATATGGCCCAATTTATAGCCTTCAAATGGAACTAAAAGGCCGAGTCAAAACATTTCCAGTATATGGAAGGGCAAGGATCATGGATCTCATGACATGACATGGAAACTTGACACAATTTTTAATTTTGAGCATCAAACTTGATGTACGTAGGTTGTAGTGGTGCAACCTACGTATACACATGCTGTCTAACTTGTAGGGCATGCATATGTGGAAAAATATGATTTTTTGGCTCTAGAAGGGACAACAAAAGACTTCAAGTCTACATAGTGAAATGGAAAGGCCTTTTGAGCAAGTTGCATGGGGTGAGGAAAAACTTGCTAGAACAGATGCCCCCCAATGTGTGAGGTCAGAGGAGTATTTATGATGGCCAAAAATACATTATAATTCCTAGAAGTGGACTGATGGAGACTCAACTAGAAGTGTTAGTTTCTCATGAGAATATTAGAATTCATAATAGGGAGCTAGATTTCAGATCCATAGTAGTTTTCAATAGATCTTTCAAATCTGCAAGGAGCTCTCTGTAGATCTATAAAACAATAGTCAAAAATCTAAGGACGGATTTCATGGAAATAGTCGTATTGAAGAAAAACTTGATATTGCAGTCATACAGAGTTGTATGCGGGTTGTAGTAGTGGGTTGCATTATTGTAGGGCATGTACATACATGGGTTGTAGTAGGCTAGAGCATATACATATGTGGGTTGCATTATTGTAGGGCCTGTACATACGCGGGTTGTAGTACTAAAAAGTGCATACATGATCCTACAAGTTAGTACAGGGGCAGTTTCAAAAACATGTTATTTCCTCAGTGGATTATCAAGTCTAAGGGATGGTAGCAACAAGTTTGAGAGTTGAAGATAGATTGGATGGAGAATCCAACTTCTTATATTGGAAACAAAAGTTGCTTTTTTTTTAAGGAACATGACCTTTGGGATATTATAGAAAAAGTAGTTCATCCACTGACAAATCCGCAAGATTCGGCAACTCACTAGAATAAGGAGATCAAAGCTTAGCAGGTAATCTTGGATGTAGTCAAGGATCATTTTATTCCCCACTTATCTGACAAGAAGATGACCAGGAAGGTAGGTTTATTCTAGAGCGATAACTTGAATAGGAAGATGATCTTAAGAAATAAACTCAAATCAGTGTAGATGTTTAGATCTGAAAACATTACCAGCTATTGCATGAGGATCACTCAAGTACATGATCAACTTGCAACTATTGGGGAGAAAGTGGAAGGTGTAGAACTTATAAATGTGGCATTGAATGGTTTCCCAAAGTATTGGGAACCCTTTGTCAATGGAGTCTATGCTAGGGAAAATCTTCCAGATTGGTGAAGGCTATGAGATGATTGTATCCAGGAAGAGACTTGGGAGGAGTCTAAAGTTATCAAGCAAGGAGGTAATGATGAGAACATGTCCCTTGTCAGTAAGAAAAATAAGGGAAAAGGAAAGGTTTCCAACAAGAAGAGTAACATTGATGGAGGTACATCACAACCAGGGAAGAAGAAGGACTTGAGTAATATCAAGTGCTTTGTAGGCCATAAGAATGGATATTATGCACCACAACCACTAGGATTGTGTGGTACTTGGATAGTGGTGCATCTCATCATATGACAAAAGCACATGAGCTATGTAGTAGTATGACAGAGGAGGACTCAGGGATCCATGTGGAGCTTGGTGATGATACCAAGTATGCAATGAACATCGAGAGAAATATCTTTTTTCATTTTGAGTCAAGTGGTTCATTTAATGTTCAGGATGTACTTTATGTATTAGGATTTAGGGGAAAAATTCTCTCAATATTAGTTATGGAGGATTGGGGTTTTGTCATAACATTTCAAAGAGGGAAGGTACTCATGCATCCAGATGGAGCTAGCCTAGACATAGCAATGGTCATTATGGTTAGAGAGGGTAATTTATACCAGTTGGTGATGCAGGAGCATCTATCCATGCAGCAAGCTAGCCAGCCAGCCACGTCAGCATGCACGCATTCAAAGGTTGAAGAGAGAGGCGCAGCCTCATTTAAAATTCAAATTTGAAATAATGTAATTTAATGTGTTTAGGCTGGTGAGCCATGGAAGACGTGCCTTTGAGCAGACGTTAGGTAGATCGGCTTTAATGCCAAGATCGACTGAGATCTAGATCTAGATGCTGGACTAGACAACCATTGAATGTAATTTATTAGAGTAGGTGGACCTGGAGGGAAAAGATCGATGAGCCCCTCAGGTAAAAGAGATTTTCATATCTCATTTTGGTAGTTAGATGAGGTTGGAAGAGAAGAGCTAGAGAGAGCTCAAGAGCACCATTTGTAAAATACAGGCATTTGCCATTTTAATATAATCAGAAGTAGTTTTTCCTGCATTTTCTATGTTGAATGGATGTCTGTTGTAAATTCTAATCTTGTACAATATCTACTACAAACTGATATTTAGAAAAGAACAGAAAAGATACAATGGCAAATACAAACATTGCACAGAGATTTTTCACCTGAAAACCCAAACTGGGAAAACCAACATATATTATATTGATACATTGTGTTACATTGTTTACAATACAATATACATATAGGAGCCAGCGGCATCCAAAACCCTAACCCAATGACTTGGATTAGTCCAAAACCCTAATTCCTTA